>VVHJ01056607.1:0-16896 GCA_015107715.1 Tylochromis polylepis | reverse complement strand
TCCTGAGTGGGGTGTAAGCTGGCAGTATAAACAGGGAAATGTGGTCCGACTGGCCCAGATGGGGTCTTGGTATGGCCTTGTATCCTTGCTTAATGTTGGAGTAGCAGGTTATCCCCACGTGTAGCACATTTTACATGCTGATGGAGTTTAAGGAACACAGATTTTAAGTCTACATGATTCAGGTTCCCCGCTATTATGTGAGTTGCCTGAAGATATTTGTTTAGCTGCATGCTAATGGCGCTGTGTAGGAGGCTAAGAGCAGATTTAGCATTAGCGTCCGGAGCTATATACACTGCCGTGATCAGAACCGCTGACGATAACTCCCAGTGGAGGAAAAAAGGTCTGCATTTAACGGTCAGGAACTCTAAGTCTGGTGAACAGTGGCTGTCTACAGTCTTACTGTTGTTAGCCCATTGTTCACCGATATAAATGCAAAGACCCCCACCTCGTTGTTTCTGAGAGTTCAGGTTTCTGTAGTAGCGGTGCAGGATGCATCCTTCTAGCTCCACAGCTGCATCAGGTATCGCTGGGTGAAGCCACGATTCTGTGATGATCAGGGCGCAGCAGTCTCTGATAAGTCTATTATCTGCCAGCTGTAGCCTCAGCTCGTCCATTTTATTCACAACAGACCTGGCGTTTGTGAGAAAAAGGCTGGGGAGCAAAGTTTGGTGTGGTGTTTTCCTCAGCCGCTCCCAATCGCCAGCCCTGCAGCCTCGCTTCTGCTTTCTGTCTCGGCACCGCCTCTTCCTCCTCTTTCCGGAATTGTGAACCACGGAGAGCCACGGAGTGTTCTGGCTATATCCGCTAGTATGTTGTGGTGGTGAAGGAACTCTGTTGTGACAGTCCCTACTCGTTGTAAGCCAAATAGCAGAAGGTCTTGTCGGCTGTAGCTGGTGTGTGCCCGACAGACCGTGGTGGTAAAAGATGATGGAGAGACACAGCACCGCTGACCATCTCCAGTGTAATAAAAAAAGCAAACTGAGCATGTGCAGGCTCAGCAGCACTTTCAGATTAGCATCTATGAGAAATCACTTGGTTGACTGAATGTAACAAATTTAACCAACTGTTTTGTGAACACTGCACCTTCATTTTCCATTAATATTTTTATGATATTTTAGATATTGACAGTTAACGATGTGACACACAGCTCAAGCCTTTTAATTCAAATGATTTTTTAAATTATTATATTTTAACACACTTAAAAAAAATCAAGATGTAGAGCTGCGTTTCTGAGCTCATGAACAACTGTTTTTACTTTTGATACCTTATGTCTCAATAGCCAGGGATTGGACTGCCAGAGTTTGCGCCCTTGACCACCATCTGACACACATTGTACCAGACCCCTAGAGTTCCCTAATGCCATGAATGTTGTAGGGCTGTCTCGGCTGACATGTCTCTGCAATGTCGCATGGAGATCTGCAGTAGTGCCACCGGATTGGCTGACTAGGGTGGTGGTTCTCATCTTTAACTATAGGGGTCACACTACTCAGGCTTCCTGAGAAGGTCTATTTCAGGGTATTGGAAAGTACAGTTCATCCATTAGTCTGACCTTGGTTTCAAGAAGAACAATGTGGTTTTTGTCCTGGTCACAGAATGCTGGACCAGGTCTTTATCTTTTCGAGAGTATGTGAGTGTGTGTTAGAGTTTGCCCAACCAGTCTACGTGCATTTCGTGGAACTGACGAAGGCATTCAACCACATCCTTCAAGATATCCTGTGGAGCCCCGTGGGCGACCCAGGACACCCCTGGAGAGACTATATTTCTCGGCTGGCCTGGGAATTCCTCTGTGTTCCCCCAGATGAACTGGAGAAGGTGGCTGGGAAGAGGGAAATCTGGGCTTCTTTGCTTAGGCTGTTTAGGTTGCATACCCTACTGTACAATCCTGCCCCTGATAAGCGAAACAAATGGATACTTTACGGATGGATACTCTAGAATAATTTTCCAATAATACAGTTTGAGGTATAGTGAGGAATTTTCATAGTTTTCTATTGCATTTTTTCCTAAATTAATAGTTTGAAAAACTCTACCACCACTTGTCATTGTCAGCGAATGTTTGTTTATATATCCGATAATTATTTTATTCTAGAATTCTTCAGCCAGGAAGGAGTGCTTAAAGGTGAAGACATCCATCTGAAGTGCAGATAGTCAGCGAAAAGGTATGTTTTAATGCCATCCAAGATGTTTTTGTTTCTGTATTTGTGGTGGTGGATGGGCAATCATCTCTGCTTGCCTTTCACTGCATGCCACTGTTCAAACTGATGTTTTAAGATAAAACATATCCAGTGACATCAGAAACTACCATTGAATGCTATAAGATAGTCATCCCCTCCTTTTTTTAAAAATCCCTTTTCTGTTCACATGCAAAGACAGGGCCTTCTGTAAACAGACTTACAGGATATTTGCTGGTTACTCTACAGCTGCATCTGACATGTCTGTTTTCATCCAAGTAGCTGCACCAGTCTTAGCTAGAGAACACTGAGCACAAATTGTTAAACTGACTTACCTTAGCAGATTGTCTAGTTCCTCCATAGTCAGAGTCATGTAGTGCTGTTCTCAGACAGCAGATAATTTACTACCTAACTACCTAGCAGTGGGCCATCTAATATGTCCCTTCTTTATTGTTTCTCAACAAGGACTCCAACCTTAGTTTTGAATCCTATGTTTTAGAGACAAGCAAAAAGTACTTTTTGAATGTAAATGGTTTTTGATGCATTTTGTTTAGAAATATTTTATTTCTTGATTGCCAAGACTTGAGAACGTGAATGAAAAAAAATACAGGGATAGTGTTAGGAATAGGGTTATCCCCAGTAATTAGAGAGTAATTTAAAATTATTTTAAGCCTCTGAAGCCTAAGAGCATTTAGTCTCCTTATGAAAATTCTAGGCACAGCTTTTGATTTTAGTCATCACTTGCTGAGAACACAGTTTCAGGGCTTTTCTCTTAGTTCTTACCTAGAAGTATTATTTCACTCCAATGTCTTCTTATTAACAGCAAAGCTGTCAAGTTTTTCAGACTTTGTATGCTTTGGGCTGTTAAAAATAGCAACATGGGAGACTTACACGTTGAAATGGTCAGGGTTAATTTTAAGAATATGTTAAGAAAAATTGAAGAATTATTGTATAATGCTAATTTTTAAGAACTCCGGAACAATAGGAAATGATAGTATCAGAAGGCTTGTAATGAGTTTGATTTATTTATTTTTCCTTGTATCTGATTCACTAGATTCAATTACTGCTGTGCTTGCATTTTAAAACTGTTAAATTGAAGTTGTGCTGCTGTTTTGCATGGATAGTTATTTATTACCACTGCTGTGTTTGCAGTTTAATTGGCTGCTGCGCACATAAATAACGACAGCAGTAATAACTTCCATCCAACTTGTTCTTGCTGCATTTCACTCTCTTTCTCTCTGACTGACCTCTCCAGCATAGCAGCTATAGCCCAACAAAGCACATTAAGTTTGACACATAGAACAAACAAAGCTGTAGTCAAGGTGGACCACAGATGTTATTTCCAGGTATCTGAAAATAACACATTATATCCAATCTAGCAGTGAAGATTGTTTAAAGGCCTGTGTTGCTCAGTGGAATGAGGGTGCGCGGTTAAATTCCCTTAGGGGGTCACTCATGCGTAAAACGTAAGCATGTTCAAATGGCTCTTTTCACTTAGCACTCTTGTGCTCATGTTAGCTATGGACAGAATTGTAACGTGTCAGTCATATGGTCTAAGTTGTTCTTGTAAAAGTGACAAATCAGTACCCATCCCAAGACAGTTTCAGTAAAAAAAAACAAAAATGCAGAGCTGTTACATCAGATTGCTTAAAACTGGTAAAGACTGGTAAAGCACATATTTAAATGTGGATTAAACACAAACATGTGCTTATTTATAATTGCTATGTAAATGACAGAACTGCACATCATTCACCTACAAACATCTGTAGAAATTAAATGAGTATGAATACAAATAAGAATTTTGATAATATAATTAAAAGTAACAATAAATATTAAACTATTGTCTTGGTCAAAATCCTGTGAGTGAACTCTGTTTAATTTTCTTTTCTTATTTATAAAAAACGCTGATTCACATTAACCCCACAGGTTGAAAAATGATGCTAAATAGTACAGAGTGTATTCAAAGGGCTCTGACCAAATATCCATGCCTAGATAGCTGATACATTGGCGCCGAATTGAAGCTACTGTTGACACGTATAGTTCCGTTATGTTACTGCGAATTATATGAGCCATATATCATGCAGTGGGCTTTCCATGGGTTGCAGCACATTAACAGGGTTGGTGGGTCTGATGTTGACGCATCTTGCTATGTAAGGTGGTCATGTGGCTGAGCTGCAGTCAAGGGCAATTATGCCTTGAAAACTGTGGATAAGGAACACATTTGGGCTGAACATTGCTATGTACAGCATACAATCTGATGTTTGTTGCATTAAGGGAATTCTCTTCAGTTCACATGCATGAAGCTTAGTTCAGTTCAATTCAACATCAGTTCAGATTTATTTATATAACAGTGAGTGGTGTGTAAACACATAGTAAGTGAAAAAGGTGAGTCAAGAAGAAACACTCATCAATGGAAGCCCGCAGCAGTCTACGCCTATTGCAGTGTAACTAAGGCAGGATTCAGGGTCACTTGATCAAGCCCTAACTATATGATTATCAAAAAGGAATGTTTCAAGCAAATGGAATCCAAATGGACCATGTTTCCCACCTCCGTTGGTGAGGTGACTGTACAGAGCTAAAGCCACAAGGCAGGAGGTGCCTGTTGTGGTGGCAATTCCCAAACTGGGCGGTGGACACTCAAAGTGAAGGAAGCCAACTAATGCAAGAGTGAGTCCTATCCTACTGGGCTAAGTTAGCTTGTGGGACTCCGGAGGCAGCTGTCAGGTACAGAGGAAGCAGAGTACAACTTTGTCAGTAGCTGAAATAAGATCTTCATTAACCCCAGACTGCCAAAATGTAAGAAAACAATTTCCAAAAGCAAAAAATTACATAGTTAGGGCTAGCGTTAGGGCACCTATCATCATTGATGATGACTGGTTGTTTTAAGGCTTTTCTTTTGCATTCATTGATGCCGGTTAAAGGCTTTGATTAGATTCAGATTTTACTCACACTGCCTGTGCAGACAGCTGAATTATTTAAAAGAGAAGCATGTCTTGATTGAAAAACTTGTATACACACTGTTAGCATTGTCAGACACCTTGTGGCATTTTGGTGCTGAATAATGTGAATATAGTGACAGATTTCACTAAAATTGTCTGTTGACTCTGTGCTCGGTGTTGCATCAAGTCCAGTGGATTTGAGTTAACGTGCCTGAACATCATTGTACTTGGAAATATTTCATCACTATTATAGTCTGAGTCACATTTCATAGGTTGCATTTCTGCTGGTCCATCTGTCGTGTCTGTGGTAAGCCTTATATAAATGTCTAAAAAGAAACTTTAGACAAAAAAACCCTGCCATCCTCAGTCTGTGTGAGCTTTTTCATGCAGCCCACTGTGTTGACAAAAAAGCTGATGTCTATCTGCTCCAGCTGTCTGCAAACAGGCACACTGAAAGGCAGAGACACCATCTTTTTTTCCTCTAAACTTTGGCTTCTATTGCATCATGGCTCAGTACTTTCTCACTCAGCTTTAGTCCTGCTGCTGCTGCTGAAATGCAGCCATAAAAAAGACTTAAGCTTAAGCTTTATTGACACGCAAGGATATAACACTGTCACACTAAATGCAAAAATCATTCATAATCATATTTCTTGTGGCACGATGAGTTACCCCAAGTCATTTTAACAGAGGGATGGCTTCTGTAAACAAAATGAGAGGCAAGTTCATAAAATTTTGTGGGAAGTGCTTTTTTCCTTGGTGCAGTAAGCGGAAGACAGAACAGGTGTTAATTTCTTTCTTTCTTTCTTTCTTTGGGACTGGGATGTTGTGAGAAGAGAATGCGTTCAGATGCAGTTTTCGCTGTGCACATGGAAATGAATTAGTTTTTTGTAGGCTTTCTTAAAGAATGAACAAGAATTCACATGTTGGTTATATACAGCTTGCCTACCACTTTTACACCTGAGGCCATGCATGTGTCTGCAGACAGGTTTCATCTGGCACATCAGCAGCTTTGTCTGTACATATAACCAGCGATCAGGGCATGATGCTTAATTCTCTCTAGCTATCTGCTGCTATCAATTAGAGCTTTTATGGGAAGGCGCTGTCAGAGTTACCATGGCAACTAATGTCGTTGGCAGTGTATTGCATCCCCTGCAGGCCCATGGATGGAGCACTTGCAAGTATCACTGCACAGGGCATTTTAAAGATTCAAAATCTTCACCACTTGGGGAAAGAAACAAGAAGTATGAAATACTTACTCGTGTTGGCAGACTTGTTCTCTATGTAGACCCATTTTCTCCTCAATTTCTGATCTTTTAAAGTTGTGAAGGCAATTATAAATGTTGATAGATAGCTTTGACAATTTATAAGATATTCCAAAAGTGCCTAGGAGGCAGAAGCACTAATTTACTGGGAGCAAGCCCGGAGTTATATGGCATATACTTATGAATTACCTGCTCCCACACTTTTACAGGCTGCTTTAGGATTGTGTCAAATGAAAATGTCTGACTTTACGACAGGCTATTCTTCTGTAAAACCCTTTACGACAGGAAATGCTAAGAGAATTTTGAGTGTCCAGGATCAGAACCAGAGCCGCCTTTCAGAATGCAGAGATCACGTCTTCCACTACTTAGTCTCATAATTTGGCATTTTAGGGACTTGGAGCGAGTTTACATTTAACAAGAAGAGTTCTGTATCTTTGGTCTGTGTTTAGTACATTTCTATTTAACTGCATTTAGACGAACAAAAAGTGAATTGAGGTTTTCCCTCAGTCTGGAGGTGGCTTTGAAAAAGTATTCAGTCTATGGTTGTGTGTGTTTCCCTATTAGACTATTTCAATGCCAGTAGATGAAGATGAAGAAGCTTGTTTGATCTTGTTGTGATTAGAGTATATTTCAGCTTAAGCTCAATAGAACTTTACACTAACCACTTGGGGTGTGGGTGTGGGTGTGGGCATGTACATGCGTCCATGTACGCACACTAAGGTTGTTATGATATGGAAAGTGGATAACAATACCAAGACAAATACTCCATACCATTTTTGATATCACGAGGGTAAAAAAGAGGGAAAAAAAGAGTAAAAGAAAGGATTAGAACAATACAAACAGTAATGTCAGTGACAAAAAGACAACAATATTTTTAGGTTGTCTAAGATCTGGTGACATGGAACAATATTTTTATGGTGATCAAATAGCATTGGCATTGTAGGCTGCTACTGTTTATGTGTAGTTGCTGGTAGACTTTCTTCAGCTTTGATCTGGGACTTTAAGAGGAATATATGATATTTAGACCAAAATAACTGTGTTACTGTTAGAGATGAGCTGGATGTTTTCTTTCCTTAATGACAACAGCTGTTGGGTCATTTCTAATAGTTAACTGCTTAATACTTCCATGTTTTTGAAACGGAAGCTGTACTGACTCCCCAGAATTCCCCATGAAGTGTCGTTCAGTGTGGTGAACATCACCTATTGTTCATAGGATGGCCTTCCTGTCAGCAGTGGAGCTGTATCAGCCAGAGGAGGTGAAGACAACACTGTTAGCATCAATACACTAGTAATTTTTAGTATTGATTAGTATCTGATAATCTTGTTTTTTTTAAGCTTTTAAAGGAGCGTATGGTGGCTACAATGCAGAAAAGCGAGCATGTTAACAGTCTCAGAACTACAGTTTGCCCTGTGCTGTGATGCAATGTTTTCAAATGTTATGATGGTGTAGATATTAATAACTAATGTTAATAATATTTAAGTGTCCAACCTAACATTACCATGTCAGAGTTTTACTTTGGAGAAAAAATATTAATAGAATTTATGTATAGTTTATATTAATTTGAATCTTCAGAAGTTGTTACTAATGCCTTGAAATAAATATGTTCTAGTACACCCCATACCTCCCTTTAGATTCACCCCTGCTTACTGTAGGTGTCACTGCGATAGAAAGTAGGACGGGGGCTGACAGCTTTCAGGAAACTAATTAAAACCTCGTGCCAGAGTTAAAGGTTCATCTGCATATTTTATTTTAACTTTTGTAACTTTAAACGGTGGTTAATGGGAGCCGCTACAAAGTTTACTTCTCTGAGTTTGTTGATCAGGTGGTTTGATGATGGCCTCCTGCCAGCTCTTCCCCAATAAAAGTTTTAATGGTGATCACAGGAACAAGCGCTGCTGTTTTGGAGACTAGAAAAACGTTTTCTGCTGAGCTTACTGTCTTGTTAACAGGTCCTCCTCATTGGTCTTCACTAGACACGGACTCCAGCTCCAAACTATTTACATGGTGACAATTGAGTGCTACAGATTCATGGATCAACCAAGGCATTGAAGCAAAAGACTTGCATCCAGGATTTTTTATAATTGAGTTTTTTTATAATTGTTTTGTGATTAATCGTTCCAGGCCAATTCTAAAGTCCCACTGAGACTTAGTAACTCGGGCCACACTGGAATATGCCTTTATTCTTGTAGCAGTGTGTTACACCATAGGTCCTGGGCCACAGTGATGGGTCACTTACTTAGCTGACTGTCTGCATAAGCAGAAGTTCTCGCTCATTTAGACATCATAGCATTAATGGCTGTCCGAAATATATCAAAACGTTTGTAGAATTACTGAGAATTGTTATTGTTATTAAATACGCAAAGGTGCCAAACTTAAGTACCGCTCTGTGCTTTGCAAATTTCTATCCAGCTCCAATATTGAATCATTTTGTATATGGTTGTGGCCGACAGGGCAGAATGTTCAAAAATGAACATAAATTCATATACCTGCTACAACTAGACTTGAAAACTTGTATTACTTGTACTTGTGTATTACTTCATGTTTTACTGTAAGTTATCGATATCGTGTTTATATATCATAATGATATATATAATGATAATTGCTTGTGTAAATAGCTCAACATAAAATATTTGACATTTTCAAAAAGATGTTAGTGTTAATAAAGTGGGTGAAGGAAGGGAGATTTGTAACTTTCGATGGTGCTGGCATCTATTTCTGGGAGACCAGATTGGATCATCATCTTGGCCTATTTTGTTTGCCTGGGACGCAGAAAAGACCCTGTCTGTAGTGTTTTGATTTCTTTTTTCTTTTAATTCCTGGCAGACCAGGCCACATATTTGTTTTTTATTTTTTAAAAAAATGTTTGCACATGATCAAGTTGTTGGTTTCTGGCTATAATAGTTATGGTAAGTTTTAGAACCTCATTCTGACACTTAACAGTTCTGAAGAACTATCAGGTCCCTGGTGACCTGTTTAGAGTTAGACATATGGTTACGGTCATGTTCACATCGACCCCTCTAATTTCTGTCACCGCCCCCCAAACGGAAATCCTAAAACAGAAGAATTTCAACAAAGAAAGAGACTTGATCTAAAAAGTAACATCATCTGTTAATGATACTATACTTGTTTAGGATGTGGTAAAATTGTAACCCCGCCCCTAAGTGTTTCATTGATTAATGTAAATGTCTTACTGTTTTCAAGGTAAACAGCTCTCACAGTCTTCAAAAAGAAGTACTGCCTGGGATTGGGGCCAAGTTGTTTCAGTGTTTAGGAGAAAAAAAAACATGTTGTGAAAAGGTAATTGAGATATAAAATGAAATGTTATGACTATGACTTTATAAGGTGTCAGCCAATAACGAGTGGTCAGCCTTCCTGTTAGAGGAAGGAAGCATTAAAATGTGTGGCTACCTGTCTATGGAAGGTGACACTGATGAGATGTAATCTGAACCGTCTCTGTGAGTCAGATGGAGCCTGGTAGGTTTTTTTTTTTTTCTATCTCCACTGTGAGTTATGGCTCCTCTTTATCTGATGGAGCACTTAAGTCGCTAGCCCTGCCTTGTTTTCAAGTATTCTTTTCACTTACACCCGATCGATCACTGTTGCCAAGTGTTAATGATGAGTCATACTATTAAATGTGATGACCTGCGGCCATATTCTATTACCTTGCTTTCTTTCACAGGCAGACTCCTGTAATTAAGGCTCAAGTAGATGCAGTCTGAGAAGTGGGTTGGAGCCAAAACTCAATTATAAATAGCCTTTGCACGCATGCTGCCGACGAAGAAATGTTAAGCACGGTTTAAAAGTATTAATGCTGCACTGGTTTCTGTCGCCTGAGGTGATGAATGTTTTCTTTAAACTGATGGCGAGATAAAATACTGCTGTACAAGTGGCAGCATAATAATTTACTGAAATTAATGGTGAACACCAGGCTTCTTAATTCATACTGTTTTCATTTTTCCATGAAGTCTGTTGGGAATATATGATGAAAAGCCTAATGCAGAGGTCTCTGGTTGGACTGAAGGGGTTTTCATACTCATTAATAAAGTAATTTGACAAAACAGGATGTGACATTATTGCATAATGAAAAGACTCCCTGTGCTCTTAGCGGTCTGTTCTTAAACTGTCAATTGTGTGTGGAGGGGGAAAAAGGCGGCGTAGATAAGTGATCTTTTAGACTTTTATCAAGTTAATGTCAAAGGTCAGTGACTCCCTTTAGATTGGCTGTCACGTGGGATAATAAAACCATGGGAAAGAGCCATTTGAGCTGCTCGTATGTGGGCTATTTTAAATAGTGCCTGAGCTACTTTCATTTAATGCCAAGCTGAATTATTCATACGATAAGAGCGAATCAAATACTTACATTAGAATTAGTGATGTCTGGCTGTTATCAGCGTGGGTTTTCTTTTGATAAAAACAGTCAGTAGTCGTCCCCCTGACAACCTACGCATGTTTTAAGGATGGCTTAATTATGGCTTTATTTTATGTTGTTTCAGTGAAGACAGAAAAATTAGAATGAGAGATGAAGCATGAGTCAAACTCTTCAAGTCAGACTACAGAGACTCGAGTCCCTCAAGCCTGTCTTTGACAACTGTCATTTGAAATGTACGTGTGTCCTTTTGTTTTTTTTAATCCTTGTTATGAAATGTTATTGTTTATTAGAAACCAACAGCAGACAGATGAAAAGAAATAAAGAAATTTCTCTGAAATGCTTGGAGTTGAAAGATTTAGAAGTGATTGAAATGGCAAAATTGAAATTGTCTTAATAAATTGTAAACGAGCACAGCAGTGATATTGGTGTTGTGTACAAACCCAAAGCTTAAGTTAGAGTTATAAATCAGTCAGTCAATAAAATGACTGAACCTCACTTCCTCCCACTGTACTAAAGTGAAGCCAAATTTTCCTGCTTGTTGTGGATGCTATCTTGCATTTTTGAAGCCAGAGCTGGTGAAGCAGACGGCGTGGAGATGAGAAAGTGCAGACCCAAATGCAGACAACGGAGATGGAGGTGGATATTAACAAAAAACAAGCCTTTATTTTGGCTGAACAAAACAACAAACAAAAGCAAAGAACGACTAGAATGAAGCTAACAAAACCTATACTGGAAAAGCTAAACACAAAGCATAACATGAAACAAGAAACCTGGAAACACAGGGGGAGAAAAGCAGACAAACTGACAACAGACAGAGGAAGACAGATGACTAAATACACAAAGGGGTAACAAGGGAATGAGGACCAGGAGGAAAATCACAGCTGGGATTAATCACACACATGAGACAGGGAGGAAGCAAAACAGAATACTCTAATGTAGGACACGGGACTGTCAAAGTAAAACAGGAAATACACAAACATAGAAACCAGGATGACTAGATGTAACACAAGGAACACAGGGGAGGCACAGTAACAACCCATAAAGACTAGAAATCACCAAAATACTGAAGAATAACTAAGGGAGCCAGAAATACAAAAGACTAAACCATGAAAAAACCACTAAATCACAGAATATTAATAATCAAAAACATAAACACTGGGACACCAGGCTGAGGACCATGACACAGAGTCTGCACACTAGTGATTTGGGATGGAGCTGCTGCCTTGCACTCCCTCTCACACACTCGCTGGACATGACCACAGACATGCTCCTTCACTTTTTATGTAGCCCAGCTGCTCCAATGTTGATGATCTCTGCTGATGGTTTTACTGCCACTGACAGCTCACTGAATTAGGTAAATACAGCTACGTCACTATATTTGAAAAGGCACATATCTTAACACGCTATAGATCGATGTAATGTCAAACCTCATTCTGTAGCTCCTACTGGTAATGTGTTAGCCAAATTACCAGTTAGCAGATGCTAACTTGTTGTTAGCTAGCAATTCTACAACACCTGTGTTGCACTAAGTCAATGTGTTTGAATAATTTTGAATAATTGCTCACTCTTTAGTTTTTGTTATCTTCATTTTAGACAAAAAAAAAAAAAATGGCATCAGCTGCACTCACTCACACAGAGGCCCAGAGTTAGTGTAAATATCAGGATTATCTGGAAATTAAATGATGCCTTTTGAGATTTTAAATTATAAATGAGAATAATATAAACAAAGTGAAGATTTACAATATTTTACATCTGCTGAACACACAGAGCACTCTACAGCCTGGTAACATGGAGACAGAAAACGCAGGGAAAATTAGTGAGAGAAGCGATAAGAAACAAGCTCAGTCTGGATTCCTACATCTAGTGTTTTAGAGAAACTTCTTCCCTTTCTTTCATCACAGCTGTCCAGTGCCAGATGTTCTAGAAACCCAAGGAGGCAGACATCATGTCAGAAAAATCAGGAGGAAAAAGCTCATTGCAAGCATCAGGCAGGGCCATCAGCAGCTCCCTCACTCGGAAATCTCAGGCTACCCTCATGAAATCTGTTTGTTAATTTTTTGGTCAGAGACATTAATTCTAGTGACCTGCTGGAGATAATTTTGTAGCTCTGGCAGTTCCCATCCTGTATGTGCAAGGGGAACTTGCACATACTGGTCCTGCTGATGTGTTAAGGACCTTCCATGGCCCTGTCCAGCTCTCCTAACTGCCTGTCTACTGGAATCTCCTCCATGCTTTTCAGACTGTGCTGGGAGACACAGCAAACCATCTGGTAATGGCATGAATTGATTGTGCCACCTTAGAGGAGTTGGACTACCTGTGCAGTAGGGTCTGTAGGGTCCAGATATCACATCATGGTACTAGTAGTGACACCGATCCTAGCCAAATCCAAAACTAGTGAAAAAACTTTCAGAAAAAGTGAGAAGGAAAAAATTTTGTCCTCCACCTGTAAAACCATTCCTGATTTGGTGGTTGTCTCATTGTTGCCCCTCTGGTGAACCTGTTGTTACACCAAAGCAGCTGAAACTGATTACCAACCCCCGTTGGTACTTAACCGATCAGATCAATATCCCAGAAGTTTAACTGACTTGATGCTATACTCTGATTAAAAAGTGTTCCTTTAATTTATTTTGGCAGTATTTTGGTTAGTCTGGTATGAATGCCTCGTCCTTATTTTATAGTAAGTAACACACAGGATTAGGAAAACAGAGAGTGGAAGAATTCCAGATTAAATTTTTTAGCTCAACATACAAGAGAAGATATTGAATCAGGTTTTTCTTTGTTATCAGAGAAAATATACATATCATGTACTCTTTATGTTGCTGACTACAATTCAGTGTTAAAAAAAGAAGGTTGTGCAGGTCTGACATCAGCAGCTTTTTTTAAAGACCAAACTGAATTAGTGTTTATGCTGCTGAAGCATGTAAGTGGACGAGGATAAGGATATATAATGATATCAGTTACATGAAAATGTAATCCCTTTTGAATTTTGTCTTTAAATTTCTTTGTAAAACTGCAGATTTCACTGGGGAAACATAATATTTTAATTCAGCTTTTCTACCTAATTTTAAAGTTACTACCATTTTACTCCAATATTAAAACAGTATATGTATATTCAGCATTAGACATATAAAATGATTTGTCTGTTGTCACCAACCAGAGACACTTAAGTACTCAAATAATGGTCACAAATTGTCAGATGTGAAGTTTTTCCCTCAAAGCTGAAATGAAGTCTGATCCTTCCCTGTCCTGAAACATTATGAAATTCTTATATCGGCTGACATGTTGGCTAAAAAAAGACAATACTTTATATAGTAGCAGATTATCCAGTACCATCAAAAGATGTAAGCTGTATGGAGAACTACACATGCAGTTTTGTGAACTATAACTCATTAATAATTCAGACTGCTTTTAAACCTGGACATTAAAGCAATCTTTCATAAAAATATAAATATAAAGAGCCAGTGCTGAAAAATTCCTATTGAAAAATTAAACATAAATTTTGCCTTTACATGCAAAATATGATCTGGTCATTTAGTCTGGTCGTCCGACGTTATTAAGGGATTGTTGAAGTGCTTTTTTAAATTTAGTGTTACCATCCACGTATGTGTGGAGAGAGACAGAGACATAATGCTGTCTGCAGATATTTAATAATCATCTCAGCTTTGCACAGGAGCTGGAGAAGACTTGAGCCTGTATCTCTCTACTCATACTACCAGTATACTAAAGGTAGCATTAGGTAGTGACTAGGCAAGCCCATTAACGTTTATCTGTTTCTTATATAAATCACTTCAGTACCTCGTCTTCAGCTACCTTCTGCAGGTCTGAACATCCTTTGGTACAATATGGTCAGAGCAACAGAGCTAATGCCTGTCTTTTAGTTGTCATTTAAACACACCAGAGTGGTTTCTTCTGTCACAATGAAATTATTCATGTATACAGATTAGCTACCAAACTCCTGCTTTCCCTTGATAGCCAATTGCTCGTCTTTGCTAGCTAACTAAGGACTGATTAGCTTGGAAATCACACATTTAGGTTACTGAAAAAGTGTAACGTACCTCAGGTCCTTTATGTTGATTGGTCCAGTTCACTGCAGATTACCTCTCACTGTCAGTTTGAAACAGACAGTTGTGATTATGGAAAAGTAAATGATGGACCTCCACTCAGTAACCCTACTCAATCCATAAGTCCTGAGCAGAGATGTACAAGTTTCTCCATCACAGCAATTGCCAATCAAAGCTGTCATTGTAATGTTGCACCCACATTATGCAGCATCAAGTTGGTCATTAAAATCAAACTTATGAGTAAGGTGACCCCTTGAACATGAACTCAAGTCAACATGAGTAGAAGTACTAATAACAGGAGAAAATATCTTTGGGAAAAATTTGTCTAAGGTCAGATGTTTTTTTTTTAGTCAGTTTTAGTCAAAGCTTCAATGTTGCAGACTAGATGGGGCGGAGTCACGTAGCGGCATATGCAGCTGCATGTTTTTTAAGGGGGCTGTGCATGAACACATGCTGGGGGAAATATTAACAGAATTGTTAAGAAAAGCTCTACTCTTTAATTATATTTCTTAATTAGTACTCTTTAATTACTCCTCAGCCGGCTGTTTGCAAAAGCTAACAGTGCTGACGTCACTGTGCTGTGGATTTAATTTCAGGCTTGCAGTCTATTTGATCCCTTGCCACCCAGACAGATTTCTGACTCCCACAGATTGCCTGCATGTCCATATGGCACACAGACTACAATCAGTCAAATAATCAGTTAATCAATTACAGATACTCCTGCACAAGAATGGAATGGGCTACAAGACCATGAGCAAAAAAGTTAGTGAGAAGGTAACAGCTGTTGGTGCAATTATTCAGACATGGTAGAAATAAAAAATGACCATCAATCACCCTTGGTCTGGAGCTCCAAGCTTGTTAATAATCTGAAGGCAGTTACTAAGAAAACCATTGGTAACACAATACATTGTAACAGATTTAAATCTTGAAGCACATGCAACATCCCCCTGCTAAAGCAGGCTTATGTACAGACCCATCCTAAGTTTGCCAGTGAAGAGCTAAATTATTCAGGATGCTTAGAAGAGAATGCTGTGGTCAGATGAAAGTAAAAACGAGCACTTTGATATCAACATAACCCACCATGAAGAGAAATGACCCAAAGAATACCATCCCCACAATCAAATATGGTGGCAGAAACATTATGCTTTGGGAATGCTTTTCAGTTCAATTCAACTTATGTGGGTTTTTTTATTTTTAGTTGATAATCTTTTTGTTGCTTTGTAAAAAGAAAAAAAAAGAAAGAAGCATACACATTCCCCATTGGATCAAAACATTATTTCCCCCAATATATTCTGCAGTGGAGATTGGAAAATCCAATTTCTATGTGATGTGCCCCACTGTGGTCTACTGTAGCTGGTATACAGTAGTGAAACTTCTGTGAAACATTGCCTCACATCATCACGTGAGCTATTGAAGTCACCTGAGGAAAGGTGTGAATGGGGCTTAAAACACCTGGGAAGGGATCTCAGGTTTGCACTGTAGTAAGCTGATAGCTGTTGTCATAAGCTACCACCTCTGTCATTCATAGTGGATGTAGATTATGGCTTCTTTACTCCTCTCTTAAACCATCTGTCCTGTCTGTCCAAAATGTTAACATTGGCATCCTTTCTCCTTTCACCCCTGTGAGAGTGATTGTTATTGTCATAAACTGTATTAGAGATTGTCATATGCTTATTAGACATATGCTTATTAGTAGATTAGTAGTAGAAGTGTTAGTAATTTTCCATAGCCTTGAAACTATGATTCAGCAAGTTCTGTGTGCTGGACTATGTGCATTCCTGCACGTAAGACCACCACATACACACCACATATATGTTAAAAGGACCACCCATTGCATGTCCACTGTGTGATTTATGAACTTTTGTTAATAAATAGAGCAGTGCGCCTTTGTTCGAGGAGAGACTCGTGGATTTCTGAAGCGACTCTCCCCAGTGCACTGGTAACTGCAATAAATACTCTGTACAGTGAGTGTCTGCTTCAATCTTCGCCGTGGAGGGGTATTCTGAACCAGCTAAAGTATTATTAAACCTAACAATTTGGTCCTTCGACGCCGGGAAACCACGTTTTGTCGTCCGCGGAGAGGAATCTGTCCACTG
>VVHJ01056600.1:0-11077 GCA_015107715.1 Tylochromis polylepis | reverse complement strand
CAGCTACATTCTCAAATGCAAGTTTCTGGGTGACTAAATAAACTGTTGAGATAATGTCAGGCGAGAATGTAGCTGTGTAAACCACAAATATCTGCTCCATTTATCAACACAACACATATTTCCAAAAGTGCGCTGACGTTTGTGGAGATGGCCCGCTACAGCCGCCGAAACACCGGACTCCCGGTACATCGTTCTCAGACCCCCCACGTTTTTACGCTACTCAGGTTACACATGATATACAAGTCACTCAAATACCTTAAAAATGTTATCGTTTGGCTTTTTCCAGTGTTTTATTTGTTCCTGAGTAAATCGCTTTGGCTGAGATCAAAGTTATAGTTGTCACACAGCTGTATATGCTGTACAAACGTCAAACAGAAAACTTTTTAAACAGAAGTGTGAGATGGTAGAGGATTTACTCCTGTTGTATTATATTTATAATTATTACATAGTTATATATCCTGTGTTTATTACACTCCGCTGAAACAGCTGGTGACGCACATATGAAGGGTAGGCCGTCCCATTTCACAGCCTCGCACTTCCACACTTCTCGCCCTTCAGAGGACGCTGCCCACGTAGACCGCGAAGGACGGGTCCTACATAGGAAGCGTCCTTGGTTTTGGGACACAGCAAAGTTCTGTGGAGTCTTGCTAATGACCTACTAATTGTATTCAGGCGTGTTGCAGCAGGGACACATGGAAAAGTTTCAGGACAGTGGCCCTCGAGGACACCTGTGCTCTACAGCAACAAGCTATTGGGAACTACAGGGTGCAGTGCTTCTCTCACAGACATGACAAAGGGGGCTTTTCTCATACCTCCCTCACTCGAGTATAATTTGTGGAATGGTTCATCTGTATCTCACCATAGTCTGCCTCTTGCCATATGTGACACACTTACCTCTGGCACATCTGGGACATGCAAGCCTGCGTTCTCCTTGTGTTGCTGATTGGCTTAGTGGTTTATTTCCCACACTTTACTCTTTAAGGTTGTCAGTTCAACTACAGCTTGGAACTCTCTTTTTCACCATGCCCCCTTTCTCTTTCTTGTTATGAACTTTCAATACATTTATTAGAAACACAAATTTGATCATGTCCGCCACTTTATTAGCTCATTTGTGTGAAAACAGGCGTGCCTATCTACAACCTTTTACTCCCATCAACAGCGTGCCACAGTCCGAATGTGCAAGTAGCAACAATCCCACTGCGATTTCTCGCGGAATTGCAAATTCTAGTGATTATTAGTGGGATTGTTGCAAAGCAATGATCCCAGTATATGTTACTGTGGTTGGCCATTTTGTATTATTATTATTCTTTCTCCGCTAACTAGTCTAACAGCGCTTGACTGTTCATACGTCAAAACGCGAGCTGCGTGTTTCTATTCAGATTTTTTAAAAAATTTTGTACAGTTCCTGAAATATTCCACTTTTTTCTGTTGGTAGAGTCACACTGACGTTGAATGGAGAACAGACCCCGGTCACTTTTCTGTTCTCTCCGTCCTTCTTTTAGGCTGGTTCTCTCCCAAACCGTTTACCTCACAGACACCATTGTCACACCAAATCGACCAGGACAACGTTTGTACAAAACTAACATATCCTTTCCACTGTACCTTCTACGATTTTTCAGTTATGATCAAAAATGTCATGATCAAAAAACATCTCTCATATCCCTCCCCATTCATGTGTATTGGAAAGCCAGAGTGAGGCTGGAGTGAGACAGGCAGAAAACCTCGTCTTCTCTTTAACCTGTACTTTATTTTACGAGGAAATTACTTATCAATTTTGGAGCGTTTTGGATACGCTCTAGAGCTGGAGTGTAATGACAGAAAGGAGCACTGTATGAACGCTACTGCTAAACTATTGAGGTGGAAACAGTATGCTTTATCCCATCAGTGGGCCCCATGTCAGCATTTGCCAAACGTATCTGGCCCAGTAACTGACAGATTAAACCTGACAAACAAGCATTGACCCTGAAAATCAGGCACTCTCTCATACTTGGCGCTCTCTCTCTGCCGGCTTTGCAGGCTTTTTTTTTTTTTTTTAATTGCAATTTGTTGGTCTACAAAAAGCAGACAAGAAACTGGAAACAAAAGGTTTATTAATATATTAAGTTCATGAGCGTTCCTTCAAATGTCTGCACATATGTCAGCGCTGTAAGCTTATGTACACAGCTGCTCAAAGGTTTGGTCTCACTCTTCTTAAACTCTAAATTTGATTTTTTAATAAAATAAATGCTTCAGTTGAAACAGACTCACACCAAAATAAAAATAAAAATAAAAATAGGAGACTTAGAGGCACAGCTGAGAAACAAAATATATCAGAGTCTCTACCCAAGACCAAGAAAAAACAAAACACATGAGCATGTGCTATTTGAGTTTAATAGTTTTCTAATCCAATTTATTAAAATTAGCTGAATGTACATTACATAAGGGAGGTGCAACTACTGACAACTACCACCATATACAGTAGCTGTCATGATAACTAATCATATTTCACTTGATGTACTGTGAAATCTGCTACGTGGTTATGCATTCTATTGTGTGAGCACCCCAACCTGGTTATGGAAGATGTGAGGAACACTAATGTGAAAGTAACTTATTTATGACTTACTGCTGTTAAAAAACAAAATCGATTATCAGACGCTAATCAATATAAAAAAAAATCACTATTAAGTTAGATACACATTTGTAATAGTATCAGTACCAGCAGTGATGTCTCTGGACAGCAGACAACCCCACCGCTCACTAGCAGCTAAACATATGAACAGTAGATGGTACTATGAAGAATTTCCAGAGCTCAGTATAACTCCCCCCAGCTGGTGTGCATGTAAACATTAGCTGTGTAACTATTTGCAGTTACCCAATAGCCACATCAGCCGTTTGTCAAGTTATCATTATGGTAGCACCTATGAGTAACAGTAAATAAATAAATGTTTATTAATATTTGTTGAGCTGATAGAAAACTTTAAATAGATACCTGCCACTTAAAAAAAAACACAAAAAAAACATTACTACCTTTATGCTCGCTCCTCTTCTGTAGCACTAGCTACATCCTGAAACTGCAACCACAGTTTGCAGACATCTGCACCAAAAAAGCTGCTCTGGATCACTCCGGCCCATCAGTAAGTTAGTTAAACATAGAGTATAATGCTATAAATGATGCATAAATTATATGGTTTTGCCTCTTATCTCTTTGTATATGATGAGCACCAGTGATGGATACACTGTCTTTTCTATATTATTGTTCTCTCCATTTAGGCTCAGACCAGTTTGATGTTTGAAGACCTTAAATAATGTGAAATAAAAACTTCCTTCAAATGTCTTAAATCTACAGTAAAAAGCCAGTTCTTTCTACTCCTTAAATTTTCAGAAGATACAAAAAGATATCCGTGTTAAAACAACCTGAAAATTCTATTTAAGTACAGTAACAAAGGATTTGTACTTAAGCACAGTATTTGTAGAGCCTATGCCAGCTTCCATGGGGCGAGAAGCAGGGTACACCCCAGAATGTCGCAGGCCTCCCAGAAACAGTGCCAATTTTGACCAGTTAGCAGTACTACTACAAGCATAGCACTACCTTAGACAACCGAAAATATATCACTGTTCGTTTGTTGTCGTTTTTTTGCATTCCCTTACAGTTGTGTTATTGTATTATTGCACATTGGGTAAAAATAATAATAATATCTTATATTTTGTGTATTGTTTTAATCTTCTTTTTATAAATATCTCATTTTTTTCCCCCTATGGTCTCAAAAATGGTGTTTTCTGGTATGGTGTATGGTATTCTAGTGTCTTCACAACCCTGAAAAACAGAATGCCATCACTTTAACAGAAGCCAGCAATCTCAAAAATTCCAAAAGACCTTGGGTGCCAACAGCCAGATGTGCACCTTGTGCATAGGTACTGGAGCAGCTGGACTAAATATCAACAGTCAGTACACTGTTCTAGGCTACTTGAACACTGAAAATCACAATATAAAGTCTAAACACAGCAGACTACTTAAAATGAATGATTTCAAACCTGAACATTACAATCTGATGTCTGGGTGACACTGTCCATATATAGAAAAACCAAGTACTATGACTAAATGAAACAGGCAGATAATACAGAAAGTGAAGTAAAAACACTGCATTTACAGCACAGAATTTGCTTGGGTGGCTGTAGATCAGGAGGAGGGGCAGGTCATTTACTAATCAGAAGGCTGGTGGTTTGATCCTCGTCTGCTCCACTCTGTATGCCAACTATCCTTGGGCAGGATACTAACCCTAAGCTGCTCTTCGATGCATCCATTGGAATATGAGTGTGTGTGAATGAGAGCGCTTATGTAAAAAAACAACAACAAACAAACAAAACAAAAAAAACCTGCAGGCGTGAATGAGGCAAGTTAAATAAAGCACTTTGAGTGCTTAGGTCGAGTAGAAAAGTGCTATATAAGAGCGACTCCATTCACCATTTACACAGCGTACTATACTGGGCTGACGAGAACAGGAATCTGAATCAGGTGGGAGGATGGTAGGAGGGGTAGAAAGTGGAGGAAAGCTCTCTGGTTGGTTCTGGATCCAGACCTGATTGAGAACCCAGAGAGTGATGACAAGGGAGAACTGTTCACTTATCTGTTGTATGACCTGTCAGAAAAACTCTCTTTCAAAAGTAGATACAAGCGCCAAATGCATGTTTGTCCCTCTGGAGCACTACTTTGTACTACTCCAGGGCAGGGGTCTCAAACTGGCGGCCCACGTCACCCCTATATTGACGCGAAGAAATATAATGCAATTTGGCCCTTGAAATTACATTTTTGTTAGGGAGGATTTGTTTGTTTTTGAGTGCGCCGAGCGTCGAGTGCTCAAGCTGAGTTGACAAGTGCTTTACAAGAACCAGTTTATTTACCATACAACTACCATCTCCACTGGTATTTCTTACCGCTGATATACTGATGATAAACAGCTGCACTTTTCTGTTAAGCTCAACAACTTCCACGTCCTCTTCTACCTCAGTGAATACTTCACTACACTATATTCAGCCCTGATACCTTCTCTAAGGTGCTCATTCATTACACGGGCCCCTTTACCAACACTTTCAATATCTTGCTAAAAATCTTGGTATTATTTTGGTCCAGCATTTGAATTTTGAATCCCACATCTCATCTTGTTTCTTTCATCTAAGAGGAAACACAAAAGTCAAAGCTTTACTGTTACCCAATAACTTGGAGCATATTTTCATTTATTCTGTTTCAACCACTGGAATTTATTATTTACATGCATCTGTCAGCCGCCACTAACCTGTCTTCAACCCAGCAGCTAGGCTGCTACCAAAAACTAATCAAAACTCACATCTTCTCTATTCTTGCATCCCTTCACTGGCTTCTAGTGAAATTTTTAATTGATTTAAAATTTTTATTAATTACACATAAAGCCCTATATAGCCAAAATCCTTCTTATGTAGCTCGTCTTCTGAGACGATACTCCAGCTTCTCTAATTATCCGATTAGAGACTACTGACTATTCCATTCCTTTACTTCAAATTTACATTTTTGAGGTTGCAGCACCTAACCTTTGAAACAACATCCCTCAACCCATCAGGACAACTGTTGAGCACTCATTTTATTAGTACGCATACGTACATATTCATATTTTTGGCTATAATTCACACTAACATTATAATTATGCATTATGATTATTTTGAAAAGTGCTACACAAATAAGGTTACAAGTTATTATAACAATAAAGTTCAAATGAGTTTGACATTTTAAATAATGCACAATTTTCTGCTCTGACATTAATCTGTACACGCCATCAGTTAACCTTCTCTTTATATAAATGGGTATGGAGTAATTAAAACACAGCCACATCCCCAGCCTTCTCTGTGCGCTTCAACCACAAACAACCAAATGATCATTTGATTTGCTGTGCATCTGACAGCATTAAAAGAAGCACCGATACAGAATCTGACAGGGTGCCAATCTGCAGCAACTGTGTCAAAGCACTGATATGTAACTACATGACGAAAACAAATTCCCAGAACGTAAGCCTGTCTCATTATCCCCTCTACTGAGCAGGGCAGATAGTTAGAATGTGAATCCACACATTCAGAATTTGAGTGAGTGAGTTTGCGTCAACTCTTCTATCGTCCTGTGAATGACTGAGTAAATATAGAATGTTTCAACTCCTGCATAAAATGAGCACTCAATACAGTTGCCCCACCCTCACATCTACCAACACATACTGTATACACTAGCACACATAGAGGCTGAACATGCGTGATCATGACTGCAGGCAGGAAAAACACCCTGTGCCGCTTCGTGCCTCCTGAGGTATCTTGATCACATGGCTGCATATTTGCTTATGGGAGGTGATACATCCTCCTCCCACCTCTCTGTAAGGATTGATGGGATTTGGGCAGGGTAGGGTAAGGTGGAGAAGGGCCCCCCCAATGATTAGCAGGTTTTCCCTTCAGTGGCCTGCATTCCTGGCATTAGCAGGGCTGGGGGGTGGGGTTAAGCCATGTAGGGGAAGGACAGAGGATGAGACTGGCAGAAGAAGGGAGGAAGAGTTGTCATTAAGGGATGGCCCACTGCTGATCCCACAGCTCAACCTTTCATTAGTGGTCAGAGAGATGACCTACAGGAAGGAGGGGGGAGCAGTGAAAAGTGAAACAGGCATTATGACATGTCACAAGACTGAGAATGGTCACACAGCTTACGTAACGAATCATGGAGCAGCAGATCTAGGCTACAAAAGTGTGACAAACTGCTGCTCTAGCAGATATTTACAGCTGTGTGCCAGTTTTATCCGTCTTATTTTTTCCCCTCATAATTAATTTTTAATAAAATATCAAAGGAAACCACAGGAAGCACAAATGTCCAAGTTTTCTACTAGTACTTGAATAAAGCTTACATTTGAGGATTTGTGCAAAGCTGGCAGTGTATAGAGTATAGAATTATGAAAGTCACATGTGAAACCCCCCCCCCCAAAAAACCATACATAATCATTAGTTATCATTGCTACTTGTGCAATTAAATTCCTCACGGAAACATTTGATAACCCATGCGTGCAGATCTCAGCACGCACACACACATAAAGAAACCATCATGCACGCGAGTGTTTGCCTTGCTACCGCTGCAGCCGATTCACACACTTGCGGGTAATTCAGCAGGATTCAGCTCTCCAAGCTGAATTTCTCTCGCCCTAATCAACCGACTCTTGACTGTTTGGAGGGTCGAGCCCAAAGGAAGAGTATTCCTAATGTGATTTGTCCCTCTCAAAGTAGTGACACCACAACCGCTGTGATGGACAAATTGGCAAGTATAGGTTTTAGGATGTGATACTTCTTTTGCAAAGAAGTTACACCCCAATGGCCCCTTGAATTTTTTTGGTTTATTTAATCATCATGATTTGTAACACAAGATTTTCATTCCTGTTCTCCTTTACTGAATAAGTACCTACCAGAAACAGCTCTTTAACATTGTTTTAGCTAGCCTCTTTATGAACATTATTAATATTTGTAAATGAACAAATATACAAACAAAAATTAAAATGACAATAGTGTGTTCCAAGAGCTGGAGCTTATTTGACCAAAACATACCCTGCTATGGATAAAATAAGAGGATTATTAATATTAATAGTAATACTACTACTACTACTAATAATAATAATGTCGTCTCTGGTTCACTACAGGTCCAAACATGGAGGTGATGACAGCAACATTCGAAGGAAATCAGGTTTGCTTCCTGCAGGTTGCCTTTAAAAAAAACTGAGGGAACCTTTCCAGAAAAGAAGGGCCAAAGGACAGTGGGTCAGTTAAAGGGGACAGGAAGAGGAAAAAGGACAATCAGAGCACTCAGCTGCAGGCAGAGACTTTTCTAAGAAACCCAGAGGCGTCTTGATTGGCTCAGTTCTGTCATCTACAATCTTATCAAGCTTTTGTTTGTTGTAAACACAGTAGCAATTCCCTCCAAGGTAATATTCTTCAATATAGTACCACAGGTGGTCTAACAATTTATACAAAAAATAAATGTATAAATGAATAAAATAGCTGCTATGGTCACACCTTCTGTACTGTACTGTATGTAGAGCATGGTTTCAGGCATGAACGGGTCATTTTGGGACGCTTTTCTATGCTGTCAACCTGGGAAAAAACAAAAAACAAAACAAACAAACAAACAAACAAACAAAAACACCACACACAAGATTCCCCACCCCCACCGCCCACCAAAGGAAAAAAAAAAGAAAAAAAAAAAGAAGAAAAAGACAGAAAAGAACCCAAAAACAAACAGCTGCTCTAATAAGATAAATATGTGCTCTAGCCATTTGTGGACAATATAGCTACAGAATGTTTTATTATATGCAATTTGCATAATTTTCCACATTCTGTGATCAACTTGGTGCTCTGATAAGAAATGGATCACCATCAATCACGATTTGTCCCAGAAGCTCATATCCAGTGTGCCACCAAGAACTGCAGGAGTTATAAAGTAGAAGGATCAACTAACAGTGACTCTTGGCATAAATTAGATTTATTTGCCAAAGCCTTTGAAACTTATTGTTTAAACTTGTTTATGCTTGTTTTTTCCAATATCACAGAAACCTGTAAAAATCTAAATAAAAACTGAAGTGGCAAAGTGAATTTGGTGACAAACAAAATGTGCTCCACTGTCAAAACTTATAGTCACATTTGACTGTAATACTAAAAGGCATATCACTGATTCTACACTGCACATCATCTGTCACCGGACTGCTGGAAACACTGTATGTGATGTGTCGACATTAGCTCCGGCCAACAGCTGAACCTGTAGCTCAGGTCATCTACTAATTCATTATCTCTAACAGTGCTTACGTCACACATGGAACATGAACGATCCAAATGCCAGACAACAGCTGTGAACATGTACTCCATAGCCGACGATACAGGGGGCTGGGGTGGGGGGGGATCCACGTGTTTGCAGCTTTATGAGCATTAACTCACCTCTCTTCAGACTGAATGAGCCCGTTGTAGCTGCTGACAATAACAAAGATGGCAGCTGGTCGGATAATACTGTCAGCCAGATTAAATGGGCTCTGTCAGAGCTTTGTTCAGCTCCTGTGATGCATTCAAATGCATGCTCTTATGAGTTTTTTAAAGATACCTTATTGATGTAGAAAAAAATAATACTTAATGAAGTCATGCCTCTGTTAGTGTTTAAAAGTTCCTCTTAACATCCAAACAGAGCAGAGTGTTGGAAGAAGTGGCAGCATTCCCAGAGTGTACTGTAGCTACGTCCATGTTGTCCGGACCACCATCCTTGGATGCTTATGACAAGTGAATTTGTGCCGTTTACATACAGCAAATTACAGCTGAATGCAGAGGCAGCCTGGAGCACTGGGCCTTAGGACTCCAAAGAGCTGCTTCCTTTATGCAAGAGCCCTGAGCTTGTTAATTACTTAGAGACTGTCCAGGAAGTAGGCTAATGCAGTTAGACAAGAGGTTTTGTCTATAGGCTACACTTTGACCTATTGCTACGGCAATCCACTATCAATTATTCACCGTGACAGCCTGAGTAGCTACAAAATGCTTCTGTATGTTACCAAATGTGAATAACTATTGATAGCTCCCGAACATAATTATGGAAATTTGTCAGAAAAGCACTTTGCTTTCTTTTCTGACCATACAGCCACGAGGCAAAAATAAGCAAAGCATTTGTGCTAACACTTTAAACATTCTCATATCACCACTGCTGTAACCCATCTGTCTCAACCCAAACAGCCATTTCAGAAAGCCGCTGCCTTAAACAAACATTGCTCTGCCTCCATTTCATAAATTCTTTAAACTCCAGGGTTTCTCTCAATTATTCATGCTTTGGGAGCCACTGCATTGCAGTATTCGCCTTGAAAGATCGCCACCTAAAATAACAATGTCTTCATTCTGAACAGCATGCAACTCTTTATCAAGCTTTGATGTACAGTTTCAGTAAACACCAAACACAGTTCTTAATCCCCATATACATGATGTCACATAGACACAGGTCTTAATGAAATATTGAGGGCCTTTTCCTGTGATGAAGTCATCAGAAGAAGGCAGTGGATTTGTTTCCATGTGGTGGTCTGAGATGATCTGCGAGCTGTTGGGCAACACATGCAGGGCAAGAACAAAACGAGTAGCTTGACTGTTGTGACACAGTCGTCATGGCTGAAAATAACTGAGGACATTTAAAAACAGCTGCTACTTCCTGTTCACAATAACTACACATAAAAACAAATTCCACGTGCAGTTTGCTGGATTCTATCCGGTCTTTAAGTCTGACGTCATTAGTCGTTTCCAGGTCCAAACTCCGCTTCTGGTCCCAAAGTCAAAACGAACATTGTGGCATCACTGAGAGTTAAACACCATCTAAATTCTTTCATCTGTAATAAAATGATCAGTGTGGCTGCTCTACCAGGTGTAACAATAAAGTTTAACATCCAGGCATCCACGAAAACAGGATTTATGAAATTTAATGGAGTTAGAAGTTAGCAGGGAGCTAGCTTGCTAGTTTCCATCTAAAGATGACATACCATGTTCTCACTGATGGATTTCTGAAAAAAAAATTAAGATGTACAGCTCTGCTATCACTTCAGACATAAATGAAGACAGGAAACTAAACAGCAGTGACGTTTGTAGGGTTACTGAGGTTGGGCTAGCTGGTATATAATGATGTGCTACGTGGTGGCTAGCTACACAGCTATGGTTAGCATAATATAAACACATTAGCGTTCATCCTCAGCTTCAGTGTGCTAACTTTTTTTCCACTCGATAAAAGTTAACGCGAGGGTTCCCGATGGTTAGGGACAAATGCAGTTCATAGCAGGATGCTGTAAATGGACCAAACTTCAGTCAGGAGAACAACTGAGATAATCCATCCACAATACGAGATTAGTCATTAATATACTGCTGCATGGGCTGGGCTGTAGTTACATCGTAAGGTTTTAAAAACTGAGCTTTAAAATGAACAGTAGTAATAAAACCCGACAGAGGCCGACAGTGATCACTGACTGTTTTTAGGGGCTTGTTCAGATTAAATAGAACAATATACAAAGCATTAAAACATGTTAAAAACACAACAGCATTAATAAAC
>VVHJ01056591.1:0-10621 GCA_015107715.1 Tylochromis polylepis | reverse complement strand
CCCCTCTTCACCTGGTTCCTTCCTGTGACCTTTGACTCAACAGGAAGCTATAAATACAGGAAGTGAGGCATCACTTCCTCCTTTGGCTCCTGGAACACAGGTAAGTGAAGTAAGCTAAACCAAACAACAAACCCAGCTAACCAATGAAATGAACAAAATAATAATGTAAACTTGTCAATGTTGATATGAACCAAGATGTTATGAGATGTAGTCTGTACCAATGCAAAACATAAACAAACCCGGGATAGTAAACGTTTGACACTCTACAGAATACAAATAAAGCATGGCTAACTCAACACGAATGGTATAAACAAACAAGCCTACACTCTGGGCAAATGGTGTTCTCACCCACTTTGTCACACTTTTGTTCCCTGCTTTTGATTTGGGTTGTGATGCACTTACCTTGAACATCATTCTGGCCACGCTGTCATTGCAAAGAGTCTGTGGTGTTACCAGCAGTGAATAATCACTCTGGCCTGGGTGCAGACTGCCCCTTACCATCACATTACTGTACTTTTGTGGAATAAGAAAAAGAACGGTGTATATCTCCACTCCTCATAAGTTGTAGATCGCGCTGCCATTTTCCTCTTTCCTGTGCGCAAACTGAAGTTGGCCGATTGAAACTAAAGTGCTCAGGAATTTTTTTTTAAAAAGGCACATCACATTTTTTTTATGTAGCTAGGTGAAGTAACAAAATACAGTCGACCCCCGCCTAGTCGCAGTTCAGTATTCACGGTTTAACATATTAGCGGATTTTTCGCTAAATTATTCACGGAAAATTCGCCTATTCGCGGATTATTTCATAGAGCATATCTAAAATATTCGCTAATTATTTTCATTTTATTTTTGTGACTAAACAAATTTTTTATGATAAAAACTGATTTACTAATTTTCTAATATTAATGTAAACACAACAAAATATCAATAAAATGTTTGTTTTTTTCTTAAAAGACATTCGCCAAATGACACACAAATTTCAAACGCAAAGCTCCTCGGAAAGAAAATGTCGCTTGAAATACCAATACGCAATACTAATTGGCACGCTATTGGCTGGTGTTTGCAAAGTGTTTTAGGATAATAGTTTAAGGTATATTTGGTGTTTGAACTATTAAGATGTTATAAGCGTTTTTTGAGGGGTTCTCAAGTATTCACGGATTTCAGCTATTTAAAGGCAGTTGTGGTCCCTCACCGACTGTAATTGTTTGCTTAGGAAGCCAGAGTACCCAGACAGAAACCACACAAACACAGGGAGAACATGCAAACTCCATACAGAAAGGCCTGATGGTGGATGGTGGCCTCAGGACCTTCTTGCTGTGATGCAACAGTGCTAACCACCGTGCCACCAAGCTGCCAAGCCATGCTGAAGCAAAGTACGAAAGCTATGATTACAAGGCTTAACACAGAATTTTCTTTACATTTTTTTCCTTGACAGGTTAAACCACAATAAATAGCAATAGCATACACGTGGTGTGTGTAGGCTTTTCTGCCTCTTGAGGTTTGAAGACTTGCGTGATCTTGTGATATCACAAGTCCACGCAACTAACCACTCTTTCTGGATTGTATCATGTCATCTCAACAAGAATAAATCGAGTTAAGCTGAGTTGTTGAATTTCATGCAGATCCTTCATGATTTAATTACATTCACCATAGAAACATAAAATTATTTTATTCAAATTATAAGTTAGACTCTTGTAAATGTAACAACCACCCAGTTTCATTTTTTGTGTGCCCACAAAACTCACTAATGAGCAATTTATGTGTAATACATGCAAAAAAACAGAGTTTTGTACTTTCGTTATAGTTTTTTCCCTGATGTCTTTTTCAAGTACTTCTTCTCCTTCTAATAGCAGTGTCTCTATCTGAGGGATGTACTGCAAAGCACGATTAATGGCCTAATAAGCTATATTGAGCTTACAATTAGATATAGTCATGACAGTGGCTCTCAGTTAC
Organism: Tylochromis polylepis; assembly: GCA_015107715.1. Taxonomy (NCBI): domain Eukaryota; kingdom Metazoa; phylum Chordata; class Actinopteri; order Cichliformes; family Cichlidae; genus Tylochromis; species Tylochromis polylepis. The sequence continues at coordinate 8,671 of VVHJ01056591.1, read as the reverse complement.
CTGGATAAATCACTGTAACTTATGCTGACCACGTAACCTGGTTGAGAGCAAGTTAAAAAAATAATAATGTAAAAAATACAGTGCAACATATGATTTTAAAGTGAAAGAATTTTCCATATTAATTTTTTATTAATAAAACATAATGTGCTGAAATTTACCATTTACAAACATGCCCATAAACTGTCACAACATTTTCCCTTTGTTAAGGATCCATTTTAATGCTGTGGAAGAGCCATGTTTTCATTCATTCTTTTACTTACAGCATGTTTTAAATACAATATAGATTATGTGTTGGGGAAATAAGGTATATATTTGCGCGTTATTAAGCTATACCTTAGTATCACATTGGAAGCCTAGTTGTAAAGCATTATTACTGTAATTTACATTAAATTGGTTGGAGATGCAGAAAATCTACAGATGTTTTTGTACTTGATTCTAATACGTCTCTTCAACACTGCTGGAATTGCAGCTACTAGCACACAGAACACTCACAGAGAATATCCATCAATCAATAAAAATTCATTTCACTTTCATCTGCTGACAAACTAAAGCAATTTTCTTGTCTCTTTTTTAGTCGATGGAACAGTAGAATTTAATGTTTAAATGCATCCAATTTGAACTTTCAGAGCTCTAATGTGCATCAGTCACGCTGGATGAACAGCAGAGTGCCCTGAGCGTTAAACCAATTAACTCAAATTAAAATGTTTACTTCACCGCTCTGTGTACTAAATCCCTAGATTAATGATTTTCTGCAGCAATAATCTCTTTTCTTATTTGCAACAGTGCAGCATTTACTGTTGTCTTTTTTATGTTCTTTAGAGATTTTTATTTCTATTGTATGATCGCCATCACCTGACAGCATCTCTGACTGGAGTGGGTGTCACTCATAACAATAGTTTTGTGTCAAGAAATGGTCCTTTTTACATGAGCGCACACAGAGCCTGAAGCAGAAAGTTGGCTTAACAGAGAAGGCTGAAAACTGCTGTCATGATACCTGTTAGCTCTGATGGGGGGTTTTAAGTCAAGCAAGCTAATGTAAAGAAAGCCTGGATGTGTTAAATTTCCTTCACAGTATACTCTTCTTCTTGTGTGCCAGCGTTTTTAGATGAGTCTACTTTTAAAGAAACCCAAACAAAAGTTATTATTGTTTTGTTTTAAATAACCTAGCAGATAATCCTCTGTTGACTACTGTTTGATTTTTTTTAATGCATTAGCTTTTGGCTGGATTAAACAGACTACATGTGATAATCCATCAGCACTAGGGGTGGTGGTAGGTGACTGACCTTTTGCTTATATTTAACACAAAAACACGAACTCTTCTGTTCCTCTTTTATTTTTTCCTCATTCATGTACACCACAAAGCCAGGATCCTACTGTTCAGAGTTTGTGTGTTATCCCTATGGTTCCTTCCAACGTGCTAGATTAGCATGTTAGGTTGATCCTAACTATTCTGGGCCAGTAGACTGTCATAAAAAAGGTAAATAAATTAAATTAAATGTAAAAATGGAGCAACTGGTAATGATAAAATCATATTGTAAATACAGTTTTCATTTAATTACCTTTACAGTAACTAGATTATTATCCTGCTCTGCAGGGCTGTGGGACATCATGTAGATAATTTTGGGCACCTAGATTTTTATATTATAGCTTTCTATCACAGTAATCTGTAATTAATTAATTTCTCACCTTTACTCTGAGGAGAATGTCTCATCCTTAACAAATCCTTTTCCTCATACTTGATGTATTTTTTGGTATTATTAAAATTTTGACCACAGCAGATCATCTATTTGGATGTGTGCTGTGTTTTTATCTGACTCTAACAGTCACACGAAGGAACTTAACGTAAAACCATTTGGTAACGTTTGCTGTTTTTAAAATGCGTTTGTTAAATGGAATTGACCAGATTAAAGTTCAGCTTTTTGTCTGTGATACTTCTGGCTTGGCAGCCATAAATAAAGACTTTGTTATCTCATCGTATTGAGCTGTGAGAGGACAGCGCTGGGCTGAAGCGAGAGGGCGGGTGTGTGTTACCTCGGCCTATCACGGAAACATTTAAAAGATCCGTTTGAAGCCAGCAGGAGTGGGAGATGAAAGTCCTGGCACAGCACACTTTGACATCATCAAAACACAACTCCCTCACAACACTCAGCTGCTCTAATGGCTGTGTTAAAAGGTACTTTTAAATACACAGATTTACAAGTGGCTGCTGGCATGATTTGTGCGCTCTTTGTTACAAAATTAACATGAATGAATCCTATATAATAAAAGAGGAGCACAGCCAGAGGACGTACAGCAAAGTAACCATTATTTATGTGGAGTGAAATTTAGCATCTGGGCAAAAAGATAAATAATTTATGTATTTAATTAATTACAATGTTTTTTATCTGAAGTAAAAGTGAAATATGGCAAAATATAGGAGAAGGAAGCCGAAAGGGAAAAGAAGCAAATGGTAAGTGGGGTGGACAGGATAAGGGAATAACAGAAGTGGGGAAATATGAAAAGAAGTAAGAATGAGGAGAGAAGAAAATGACAGCAAAAGTGGGGGGGAGGTGAAAATGAGGAAGGAAGTCAGAAAGGATCAAAAGACAGAAGAACAGAATGCAGGTAAAGGCAACAGGTCTGTGAGACATGAGTGAAAATGAACTTCAAACTGTCACAGAAGTCTGTATATCAACAAAATCAACAAAAACAGTGGACCAACTGACAAACATTGCCATCGCTAGAGTCTACATAAACATCAATCATTAAGTTTATTCCTAAATACTGAGAAGATTTCCAACAAAACACAATAGCTCTCTGTCTTCAACTGTCAGTGGTTGATCGCTGTGAAGATTTAAGGCACTGCAGACATTTTGTCCCCATCTAGGATGCGATCCGTTCATGAGGCATGAGATGCATGGTGCAGCATGACAGTGCGCTCAACCATCTTTCCCCCGACTTACAGATGAGAATGGTATTTTTAACCCCCATGATTCTTCACCCTCAAAAAACATCAGGAAATAATTCTGAGTTAAATGCAATCAAAATATATCAAATCAAAGGTTCTTTTTGTTCAACTACTTAATCTTTAAGGAAAATATGTTTGGTATAAACTGATTATATAACAATCAAGCAAATTTCATTTGACCAGATTCCATTAAATTTAACATTTTAGATCATACTTACTGTAACAAAATTTCACTGAAATTGTCATGGTCCTGGATCTGGTGACCCAGTGTTTGTGTTTTTTGACTTAAGTTATATTCTTTGAATGATTGTTTTCTGTTTTTGCTGTAATTATAGTTTCTGGTTTCTAGGTATTCTCTTCTGTTTCTGTACCTTCCCTGTGTTCCACGTCTGGTTACTTGTTGTCTCTGTGTTTCATGCTTCCTCTGTTTCCAGGTCTGTCATGTTTCCACGTCTTAGTGTCTAGTCTGCGTCTTTGTGAATTGTCTCATGTTTCCTGTTTTACTTTCGTAGCCCTTGTCCTATGTTAATGTTTTCAGCGTTGCTTCCTCTTGGTCTCGTTATGTTTGATTACTCCCAGCTGTGTCTCTTCCCTCGTTACTCCCATGTGTATTTAAGCCCTGTGTTTTCCTTGAGTTTGTTGTGTCGTACCCTCGCTGTGCTGTGTTTTTCCTCTGTGTGCCTGGTAATGTTCTGGTTCTCCGTTTCCCAGTTTTGTTTTCTAGTTTGAGCTTCATGTTTTGAATTCCCAGTTTAGTTTTCTTGTATTTTTATGTTCGAATGTTCTCCAGCAGTAAAGCTGCTGCCTTAAGTTAATTCATTCTGTGTTTGTGAGTCCTGCAGTTGGGTCCTACGTCCTGCCTGCCACACAGCACACCTTGATAGAAATTTTATGTGTAATAAGATTAAATAAAGTCAATATTTTGGGCATATTTTTTTTTCTTTTTCTTTTTCGAGTGAATGGAAATGTACTTTTTAATTTTTTAAAGTAATTACAGAGTGCTGTTAAACAGAGAAAGGACTTTTTAACACACCTTTTCCAAACATCCTAGCCTTATTATTTATTTATTTATATATATATGTATGTATTACTTTGCACACAGAAACAAGATTTATTCAGAGAAGCCAAAAACTACCAGGGTCAAAATTATTAGCCTCCCTGGTATTGATCAATTATGTGTCCTTTTTGCTGGCTAACAGCCTGAAGCCTGAAGTCTGTTATCTGCTGAGTGTAACAACCCTTAACAACCTTGACATTACAATCTATGACCATTACAAAGTTAAAGTACGTCATTGGAAAGCGGTGGTTTGTGTTATTGCTCAATTAAAATGTATATTTTTCATGGGGCTAATACTACTGAGCCAAGTCATTTTTGTTTTTTCTGAAATAATTCTGTTATTGTGTACAAAGAGAAATCATTTAGGCTTTCTAAAGAAACCTAATGTTTAAAAATGTTATGTTGAAAATCCCTTGCTCTGTTAAAAAGAGTTATGTTCAACCATAAAAATAGAAAGGAGTCTGGCAAGAAATGGCGGAGCCACAGAGCCGGTCTGAAGAGACACGATGACACAGAGATGGACTAAATCCACAGAAGAAAACTGCTAAACGCCTTAAAGATTGCGCAGGTGTACTGAGTACACATGCTGTTTTAACCCTGTAAAGCCTCAACCATGAAACAATTGCCAGAAAATTCACTTTTTTAAACTGGAATCTACCTTTCGGACAAATTTTTGCATATTTGAGTTTTAATTTGTTTATGAAACTTTATTGTGCAGTTTATTCTGATTTTTCGGACAAAAAAAAAATCACACTGAAGATTTAGACGTCTCAAAAACTCAGATATGATACGCTTGGCATTACAGGGTTGAAAGCTACAAAATGGACTTTGAATCTGTTTTAAAATGTCTCAAAGTGTAGCACAATGTATTTGAAATTCACCACAAAGGCAGAAAGATTTGTATCAAGTGGCATGTAAATGTTGCATCAGCAAATCTTGTTTGTGCCAATTTGTAAGAAAAAGACTTCTCACTGATTGCAGTGCAACAGCAGCGAGTGTTAAAAGCTTCCACCTTTGTGTGAATTATATGTAAAATATGGCACAAACTGTGAGTGCAAGCCATCCTTAAGAGCAGACGAAAGTGCAAGTTTTCCCTCCTCTGAAAAGCAGCTTGTGACATTTGAGAGATAATTGACGCTGCATTTTTTTTTCCAACCCTCGCAGCCTCTTTCCCTGTAGCCCTTCATTTTCCCAGGAGTGACCCGGCGCGCTCCCATGAAGTGCTCTTCACAAGGTTGTCATCCGAAAGGTCAGGTCTGGAGAGAGAAGGGGCCGTAGAAGAAATAAGATGGAGATCCCGTCATCCATCTCGCTGTCTGGATCAAGACACCAGCCTGACCTTTAACATTATATCAGCTTCAACAAGCTGTCAAAGTGCACGTGGGAGTGCTGCTCGTGTTGCCTGTTCGCCTGAGTGTGTATACAAGACAAAAAGAAAGAGAAACAGATACACAGAAAGCTTTTAAATGACAGCGCTTCTGGTGTTGAACAATGTGTGGTTAGAACTTCGGCTGTCACGTGCATTTTCATAAAGGTAAATATAAGCAAATGTTATCCTCCAGCTGAATCGAGTTGTTGGCCGACAGCATGAAATTATTAGAGTTCACCCCTTAAAGTATTTGATCATAATGAAACTAATAAATGGATAAACGTGAGGGTTGTGTCAGGAAGGACATCTGTGCCAAGTGAAATATGTGGATCCGTCTACTATGGCAACCCCTTGAGAAAAAAGGGAGCAGCTGAAAATACCTTTAATTTACTGTACAATAAATGGCAATCACAGCTTTTAGGAGTCACAGGTGACATCTTCAAATTGCTTTGAGTCTGATCAAGAGCCCAAAATATCCAGTCAGCATTCATATAAAACAGAGCAAACCAATAAATCCTCACAGACTGAGAATCTGGACAGACGAAGACTGCGATGGCTGTGGCTCAGGAGGTAGAGCAGGTTATGTTAGGCAGAAAGCACTTCAGCATGGAAAAAAGTGCTTGTGTGAATAGGTGAACGAGGCACGTTGTATAAAGTGCTTTGAGTGCTCGAGTAGAAAAGCGCTATATAAGAACCAGTGCATTTATTATATTAGATATTTCTCCTAAATAAATTAGTAGGTTATCAACTGTAAACGATGAATGGCAGACCCAACCACACAGTTCACTTTGTAACACTTTTATTCTCAGTTCCTGTTCTCTGTAACACTCCTCGGCTGCAGCTTTTCAGCTGCCAGCCACACATACACCAACAACAACAACTTCAGTCAGGACCCAGTACGGACTTAAATGCAGGGGAGGCGTGATGAGCTAATACAGCTCCGTAGTGTCAGCCTCCCAGTGGCGCCACGGACCACGCCCCGCCACATCAACATTTCCTTTGATTATTGTCTTTGATTTTTAAATTAATCAGACAGTGTTGATAATGTCTCCATCACACACACACACACAAATAGCAGTGCTATTGCAAAAGAGCCCTGTGGAGGCTGTTCTTGTCAGCATATACAACGTGTGAGGGGCAGTTTTCCTGTGTGTGTTGCACATGTATTTCTTGCACTTGATGCATGTCTATCGCATCTTTCTAGCCTCCACACAAACTGCAGCTCTTCTTTTTATTGGTACAGGTCCTAGAGAACAGAATTCAGATCAGATGCCTAGATGACAATAGTCTGAACCAGACCATTTCTTGTGTGGCCCTTTCCCTATCTCTCCACCCTCCTATCTGTCTTCTCTCTGCACTGCCCTATCTAATAAGGACTGAGATCTTGTCATCATCTTCGTCTCTTTTAAAATCACTGAGCAGAGAATCTTTTTGCCATCTAGATCAATAAGCAGCCACACAGGCAAAGCTATTTTTTTGTGTTCTATCGCTGGTTTGCAGATAATATAGAATGGTTACTATAAGACAAATGTGGGTCAAATGTGCAGTAATGTGGAAGCAGGCAGGTGTAGGTGCTTTAAATGTAACAGTGCTGGAACCTTCTGCAGGAAAACCAAAGGCAAAAACACAATACACACACACACACACACACACACTAACAGCAGACCATGTAAGAGGAGGACAGAGTGGGGACACTGCACCTCCACACTTTTATGACCTGTGGGTCCAGGGGACCCAAACTCCACATGTGTGAAATGAAAGTGTGGGAGGGGGTTACAATGTGAAGTCACTGAAAATGTGTTATTTTATATGTTCTTCACACAAAATCAGTGAAAGCTGAGGAGCCTGCGCTTGAAATAATGATAAATCGCATAGTTTTACTTTTGATAAACATGAGAAAATGTGCCCCACAGACTGGAGCACCACACAGGGGTTCATTTTAACACATCTCATCAGTTTATTCTGTGAAACTCACAGTGAAATGGTTGGGAATTTGTTTTAATTTTTTTTTTAAAGAACAGAGCTATAATTTATGTCCTTATCTAATCCTCGCTGGCTCACTCGCAAAGAAAATACCCAAGTGATAAATGAAAATTTTATATACATAACCCTAAAATATTTTACTCAAAAAATGTGAGCAAATTTAGGACTTTAGTTTACACTCTTGCCTTTGCTACATTTAAACTAAAAACTTTGAAATTAATAATGTATTGAGTTATAAAACACTGTAGTTCTTGTTCCAACCACATCATATCTAATTACATATTTTATGCGCTTTATGATGGCATAAGACAATAGTTTATGTTCTTTCACACAGTCAGAAGAAAGTGCTGACTACTGTTGGGTCACATTGCTGTAAAGGTGTAAACAATGAAAAAACTGAAGGTAGTCCTATAAGTAATACATGAAAACAGCATCCTGTTCTTCCAGTATGATGTGAAATGCAGCAGCGGGTAAGCTAGATGTTGGGTCGACATTCTTTGAATAACTATGAGGTAAGAAACATAAATCGGATCCTAAAATGAGAATGGGGTATTCATGGCACAGCCTCCAGCTCCAAGGAAGAACAAACACACCTGAGCTTCTTTCACTGAAAAGAGTATAAACACTGCAGGGCCACAGAAAGACTTTCTATGACTTTATGGGATTAATAAAGTCAATATGTATTTTTATAGCTACTGCTTTTTTTTTTTCCAAGTCACTCTCAAGATTGAGATTTTTAGGGCTGCAATAAAATTCATTTAATATTTGGAATAATGCATTTTCTTAATCGGCAAAAAGCTACAAAATATCCACAGCAGAGCCCACAGTGGCATCTTAAAGTGGCATTCTTGTCATGGTCTGCTTCCTGGCAGGTGGAATGGTGGACCCAAATGCAGGACTCAGAGATGATGTGGATGAACTAAACTGACTTTATTTGTTGTCTCTCCAAACAACAACACACACACGAACAAAAGACCGGTAGGCAGGCTGGCAGACGGAACACACAGAAGGGATGAGAACACATGAGGGTACGACGCCACAACGAACCAAGAAACACACAGGGTTTAAATACATAACAGATAACGAGGGGACCGGACACAGGAGGGAGACACAGCTGAACCAAATTAACCAAACAACACACGAAGACAAAACTGAAAACATTCACCAGAAACACAGACCTTCAACATAAAACAGGAAGTGATGAACATGCAGCCTGACCTAGGAAGAATCAATAATAAATCATAACAAAATAAATCCAAACCACTGGGTCACTGACCCAGGACCGTGACAAAAGCTGGTATAACCAACACTTGGC
>VVHJ01056586.1:0-10105 GCA_015107715.1 Tylochromis polylepis | reverse complement strand
ACATGTATAAATACAGGGTAACGAAATACAGTTTGCATCTAATCAGAAGTGCAAGAGCAGTAAGTGCAATAGGAGCAGATTATATACAGATATGGGCAGTATAAAAGGTGGGAATAGTTATGAACAGATTATGTACAAATAAGTTAAGTATACAGATGTTTATATTGCTATACAGAGAGCAAATATACAGATGTACTACGGACAAATGTACAGATGTACATTTTTTTTAACATCTTGGTTTCAGAAAAAAAAGGGGATTATTTCAAGACAGCCCCAGTATCACATTGCTATCTCTCATTGTTATTCTGGACAAGTGCTTGCCTATCAGGCTTCTGTCCTCTGTGTGTGTGTGGACATGTGGGTGTGTCACTAATATGCCTCAGTATGTTCGCTCTGCTCCACGCTCTCAGATCACTCTGATTGGCATGCCACCGCCACGAGACGAAAAGTGTGCTGCATATTTATTGGTCTCAGAATCTTTCAAATGTCACTAATAATTTCGTACATCTTGGAGACAAAGGCACGCTGCCTCCCCGTGATTAAAAGATGCAGCAATACTTTCTGCTGCAGTCAGGAGAGGATATGAAGCAGTTTTCCTGTGCTCATCACAGAGTGAAATTTTGCTTTTTATGAGCCTCCCTCTCAGCGGGATGCTCGGCAAATTGGTTCAAATTACCAGAGGGATGTAAATCATATCTTGCGGCGCATCTAAAATGTTCGCATCTTGGAACATAATCTGTAACTAATATTGTGACACTTTCCTGCCGTTTATCTCAGAGTTTATAGTCATGTTCACATGAGTTTTAGCAAACAGAGATTTTTCTTTCCTTTGCCCCCAAAATGCAGCTGTACCCCAACTGCTGCATGTTTCTTCTCATTAACATGCAGTGCAGAGACTGGTGTCCTTACAAGGGCAGCTCTAGGATGGCATGGATTGAGAACAGGCTGGGAAATCAGGGAATGACATGGAATCGGCAGCTACTTCTTCGCCTTCTGGGATTAGTGACAAAAGCCAGCTGAGGCCCAAGCTCTTATCTCTATCCTTCAGTCCTCTGTCTTGCTCTTACACACACACACACACACACACACACACACACACACACACACACACACACACACACACACACACACACACACACACACGAAACACAAACGCACACAAGAACATTTGAGTTTGCACAGAGGGAGAGTGCATGCACTCACATTGCCTTAATTAGCTTTGCCAAGCATATTCCCAATTTAGGAAAAAAAAAAGTTGTGTGTATGTAATGATTCCCTGTAATAGGGTTAGAAATAGTCTTTTATGGTGTGAGATCAGGCCAAATAATTATTAGAGTAGTTAAATGAAGTGCAAAACCAGCTTCTTATTGGGTTGCCAATTCAAATATTTTCCTTTTAGGAAATATTTCTAAATATATTCGTGCTGATCCAATAAATCAAAGACTTTTTTCTAGCATAGCTGTGCACCTGAATACCAGCTGTGATGTTTGCTGGATTTGGATGTTAAATAAAGTCATCTCATCTCTGCCCTGCGTTCTCCTTTGCTGCTATTCCTCTCTGGTGCGCATGTCAGTGGGCAGATGGCAGGCGATAGAGGCATCTGTGGAGGAGGAGGTGCCTTTTTCCCTTCACAGAGCAGAGACAGGTGACATCTGCCACACAGTTAACACCTCATGAATACCATTAAGGTGCTAACGAGCATAATTTATGCTAAGTCACATGAGACTGAATTTTATTTGGAGTGCTTCACACCAAAAGAGGACATATCTAGTCCTAAGCAAAGCAATTTAAAGGTCGGTTCATCCAGATAAAATAAATTATTTTTTAAAATTCAAGTGGAGTAGGGGGGCGGGGCATTTCAAAGTGTGTTTATAATTTTAAGCAGCTTTAAGGATGTGAATAGGTTGAAATCTTTCATAAAGACATTTAAAGAATGAATTCAGCAACGTTTTCTCCAGAGGTTTTAGCTTTAGCCTTTTCAGTGAAATATTTCAATTCCAGTAGTACCTGAGGGTACTGGACCTTTCATTTAATGACATGACCACGTCAGTTTTTAATGAAGCAAATGATCAACAGCATGCTAACAAGCCAAAGATCATGGCGCACATAATAAAAATTTTATCTAGTTAAAATTAACATGCTGGCATCATTTTCTTAAAAGGTTTCAGCACACTGAAAATAGCATTTCAATCAAGTCAAATCACAGCTGTGCCTCAGTCTCAAAAACCCTACTTGTCCCAACTGATGCACAGCACAGGTTGGAGGCCACAGATGGAGAGCAGGCGATGAAAAATGGCTGAGGCTTCTGGGCAAGCAGATAGGCAGAGGCAACTGTCGGGAACAAGTAGGTTAAAAAAAACATGACAGGCAGCCAGGAGTAAAAGAAGCTGAACTGTTGTTAGTACCAGACAGAAAGGGAGCTGGGATATTGGTAGGTGTGCAGTTGTATGATCGCGGCTGGCAGGACAAATCTACAAAGTTCCAAAGGAATGCAGGGACCTATTAAGAGAGCGAGAGTGGCCGAGGGCAGGGACAGAGACGGAAATCGTAACAGCCACCAGTCGGCTTTAAATCTCTGCTGTCAAGCTGCAGACACATATTTCAAAGGCTGTCCCAATAAATCCAGAGGGGTTGACACCACTGGCAGAGATAAAATGTCAGCCAGTGTTTCTCCTGCTCATAAAGCGACATAGTTTGTTGAGAATACAATCCTCTCTGTTTCATCACTCGATGAAATACAGCAAAAGTTATGGGAAGCCTTTTTAAAAAGGCGCCTTGTTTCATTCGTAATTTGCGGCGTGTGTCCATACTCAGTTCACATAAAAAGACTTTTCAACAGAACAGATGCGCTTAGCTGCTGCTAACTGCTTTGAGGAGGGATCAGAAGGAGAAAAAGAGAGAGAAGAGACAGGGGGTGAAAACACAAGATAAGAGCTTTAAGATGAAGAGAGGTGAGAAAGAGATGTTAAAGGCTGCGTCTTTCCACTTTGGCCTCCCCCCCCCCCGCTTTTTTTTGTTCATTCATCCGCAGGTCTGGGGTCTCATTTGAGCAGCTCAGTCTGCCTCTCCACAACAGCAGCCGGTTATTACTCACCACTGGATGCTGTCTACTGACGCAGTTTAGCTGAGAGCACAGAGCTGGGCTGTGTGTCCCTCACACAAACAAAAGAGCCAAAGTAAAGGTGGCTCAGTTGTGTGTTTGAGCACACAATGACAGAAATTGATTAAAATGGGTAAAACTGTAATTCCATTTACCTGCGTGTCTGTCTGATAACTTGTGGTGTGGCATTAACAGGCTTTGCAAGCAGCTTTTTAACTGTCAGGCGGCTCTGCTGTGTGAATGTGTCTGACTGTTGGTGTGATCGTTATTGAGGTGATAAGCAAGCAGAGAGAAAAGTGGGAGGGTGGAGACGGAGAAGTGGAAAAAGGAGAGATGAGGATGGAATTCAAAATTTCCTCTCTTCTTCTGATCTTCGCCACTTCTCAAAGAAAGTGAATTTAAGCGGCCACGGTTTTTGTTGTAGGCCTTTTGTATGCGTGAGCCCATTCGTAGAGAGGACCCGTATGTGACTGCTTCGACTCTGGCTGTCGTGCCTATACGGCCATGTTTCACACTAAATGACAGAGAGAGAGAGAGAGAGCAAGAGAGAGAGAGGGAGAGGAGAGGCTCACAGGGAAGCTCTGAGGGGCAACAGATCTGGTTTGCTCAGCTGAAAGACCAAACAAGAGATGGATTTTTGCACAATGTGAGAGAGGAGCAGCTGCCTCACATAAGAAGAAAAAGGTCTGTATCTATTCCTCTTTCTTTTCCCAGCAACTGCATGCATGCTGCTGATGCTTCAGGCTACTTTGTTTTATTTTACAACATATTCGCAAATTGTTATAATGAAGCAGACAGAGCAGGAAATCTGTTGATGAGATCTATAAGGAAGGATCCTGCTAAACACAGAGAGATTATTCAGCTTGAACTCATCTTTTCATTCACAGACAACTTTATTTAGGGTTTATCAGCACCCGCAGAGCAGTGGTGAAGCTGCTGTCACCGGCAGTGCTACAGCCTCTCTGTCAAAGTCAGAGAGATTTGAAAGGAAAAGTGTGTGAGATGTACGCATGCAAGGCGGGAAGAATTCACCCGTGCATTTTATTCACCAACTTGGAAAATGAGCGGGTTTCCTGTGTGACAGTTGGGAAAAGGAGGAAAGGAGTGACAAGCGATGAGTTGTTCCCCCCAAGAGGGTGAGGAAAGTGTCCTTTCAGGGCAATCTTAACAAGAGCGAGGTTTGTTTTGCATTTGAAGTGATGTATGACTCACTCAGCTCATCGTAATAAGCTGAGAGTAAATGAGCTGCACACGGAGACTAACTCAGCATCGGGTTTTTTGCCACAGTGCTCAGAAATATCAGGAGTAATTAACAGATATGAGAATGAGGTGTAAAAATACACTTTACCACAGGGATGAACGAACTAACAGGGACACACACACACACACACACGCACACACAGAAACATCAAAGCAAAGAGCTCATTATCCACACTGGCCACTGACCAAAAAATCGTCCAGTGCTTCCTATTCATAATGATCACTGTTCCTGTCTGCTCGTGGGTTAACTCATGCTATCTTATTGTCAGTTAGAATAAGCCTTTTGTAGCACCTTTGAGATCTCATTCCAATTTGGCCTTTTGAAACCATCACTTTCATGCCCTGAATATCTGAGAGAATCAGATAGCAGCTGAACACTGGTGCTCGACCCCCGGTAAAGCTTTGAGTGCACTCAGGTGCGCTTCGAGATTTTGTTATTGAAATGTAAAAAGCACGGAATAGAAACTGCAGTTTGCTCTTTTGTAGTTTTGCAGTCACTTCAACTCCTTCTTCTTTTTCTACATCTAGAGCCTCTTCAGTTATGTTTATATTTGTACACATTTTTTTTAATGCTCTGATTAAGTGCGCAAAAAACTAGAGATGATGTTTGTTGTCACGCTAAACAAGAAGTGCGGAGAAATGGTTTACAGCTTCTGGTGAATATTGTAACATCTCTTTCTTCATACTTTCATCATTCCTGCATATCTCTGACCCTTTGTGCGTTATCTGTGGTATTTGCAACTGCAGAAGCAAATTGAAATTCATGTGGTGAGGCTTAGGTCTGCTTTCAGCTGATCTGGATTTGAATATAAGATATTTAGCATGGCTGAAATCCAGGTTACTTTTATCTCCTGGTAATCTGCTATTTGAGCTATAGAAGTATACATATGCGTGTGCAAGTGTTGCATGCATACATGCACACGCATGCTTAAAGACATTGTATATCCCCAGTATTTCTGTTTTTTTGGCTCCGCTTGTGTGGTTGCTCGTGCATGTGGTATGAAAAAGTACGTGCGCATCGACACACATGCACACACTTACACAAAAGAATATGGTTCAAATGCCATGACATTTTGAAACACATGGATCTTGTCCATTATTCATGAAGTGAAGGGCTAGTACGAGAACTAAACAAACACAAGAATCCATCTCAGTGGGAACTTTCGGTTTTAGTAAATATTTGCATAAGCCGCGTGCATGGATTGTTAAAATTCCAGCAATGCCTGGGCCCATTTTCTTTCTCGGACATCACAAGGTTTTAATAAAAAGTTGCAGAAAGGCTCCAAGGCTGTCTCTGTTTGGCCCTGAATGAGCATGAATGGTACTGAATGTGAAAAAAAAGACTTGCGCAAAGACTGAACATTTCTTAATCAAGTAATTAATATTAGACTCATACAAGGCTTACAAGAAAGCACAGTAAGATTTGCTTTATTCTATGATTTTATCGACACATCATGATATAAAACTGCATAGACGTGCACTGTCCAGCAATATCAACATGCTTTTAAAAAAAGACTTGATATAAATCCACACTAAGAAAAGAAAACATGCAAAATAGGACAAGAGGGTTGATGGGGCCGAATGCGCAGAAGTATAAGCTGAACGGTGACAGTGAAGAAGATAACGCAGAGATGATGAGAAAATTAGGAGGGTGTCGGGTGAGGAACAGATTGAGAAAGTGGAGCAGAGGAAGCTACGCGGCCCAGTGTCTCAGAAGGAGTTTGGCTGAACATTCTCCACCAGCAGATGAGGTTGTTTGAGGAGGGACCTGCAGAAATTGTGCAGATCAAAGAGAAGGAGTTTGATCAGGAAAAGGAAAGAGCCTTGGGAATCGAGGCTCACTGTCTATAGAGATAGACCAGTGGCAATAAAGTCTAAGAAAGCAATGGTGCAGATATGCAGAGAAATTTGCTGAAGTGTGCAGCAGAGAGCCGTGTCTATACAGAACATATTTCAAGTTCATGACAAAGCCCAGAAACCAATGCTGCTATTGGAATAAAAAACTGAAATACATAATCAGACACAAGTCATATCAGAGAGCAGGAAAAAAAAGAAGAAAAAAAAAAGAGCACTTCAGCAAGAACCCACTGATGAGCTCCAGGCTGCTAGACTCAAGAGGAAACATGAGAATAAGAGGACTAAAAGGCAGAATAGTCTCACAGTGCTGAACTCTGTGCAACCCTGACTGGGAGTAAAATTGGGGGGAAGAGTATTAAAGGACGGAGATGTAAGTCATGTCAAGTAAAGTTTGCTGATATCCAGCCTCAAGGTATGGCCCTCACTCATCCTGTTTCCTCTCAGAGGAGCAGCTACCAGCAGTGGAGTGTTGGAGAGGCTGTCCAACAGAGGGGCCATTCTGGCTTTAAAAAAGCAACATCTGCTCAGAGGGAGGTGTGAGAGCAGTCCAGATCACACTTCAGTGAATCTGAGATGTGGCAAGAATAGGAAGAAATTGACAGCATGAATAGAAAAAAATGTTATATTGTGTCAATTAAAAAAATGTGTCTCTATGGGCAACAATTGCGGTATTTTAGATCACAAATCTTTTAATTATATTACTGACCTTGTACCAGAAAAATAAATCCCATTTGTTTGTAAGGATGTAAGGATTTTCAGGAGGTATTAACCATGCCTCTTGCCCCCAAAATGGGCTTGCATATCTAATATCCATGTTTATGAGCAATCTTAATAAAAATCATGAATTATTGAGCAGATACATCAACGTTTTTGAGACTACAACTCGGTGGGAGACACATAAAAAGAGGGGAATAAACTGCACGCATTAAAACAGGGAAAAGAAATCAAGTCCATCTTCAGCAGCCAGTGTTTTATCCTCTCTGTTGGAGAAAGGAGGTGCAGGGAGGCTCAAGGGCAAATAACCAAAGATCTGTCCAATGTCAGCAGAATGAATAGTGAGCAAGGCCTGATTGCGGCAAAACATTATACATTATACAAAACCCAGATCCAGCACAACCAGAGAAAAACAAGAGATAAGATGAAGGCCACTTAAAATTTTAACTTAACACAGTATAAATATATTTTGCTGACAGCCTTCTTGTACACTTGTGCATTACATCACTGCTGGATGCAGTTAAGGATCAACAAAAGACTTTGCAACAAAAGATGTAAAGTAAAAGACTGGGGTTTCTACCTGACACTAAAATGGGAATTTAGTGTTACTTTCAGATGGAAGAAAGAAGTAAACCATGGATTTGTTAACAGAAAGCACATAATGCGAGATTGCTGACTCACTGGAGGGAGGAATAAACAACTCATGTTCCAATATGTGAAAGCCAAGCCACTTTTAAAATTCATATAATTTTCCTGTATAAAGATAGCTCATTTTCCCAATTAGTTCTCTGTGTTCTCTGTACTGCATTTGCAGCAATTCCTAAGGAAAATAACTACTGGTATTTATTATATGTAGGCGGCTGTGTGCATGTGTGTGTGCGTGCATGTGTATGGCTAACCTCTCCAGAGTCAGAAGGACTGCATGGCCTGCCCTCTTAAAGTAGATTAGCTGGAAAAAAAAGAACTGAGCGTGCCTCGTTGCCTGGATACAAAAAGCATCATTAAGCACAATTATCAGCCACTTCAGCTCACAATGAACAAGCTTCAGTGCAAATTTCAAAACAACGTATCATTAAAATCAACAACCTATACAGAGGAGGAAAGAGTGATATGGAAAGATGAGGCCAACAGATAAGATGAGGAAATGTGGCAGAGAAGAAGGTCACAAGAGAGATTTGAAGATAGATGAGTAGGCAGAAGTCCACTGGCAAGTTTTTTGGGATGTTTCAGATGTGTACACGACTAATTACTGGCATTTTTTAACCTCAATATATTGGAAATCCAATATCACCAAAACATTTTATGCACTAAACAAAAGATGTCAGGTTGGGAGAGAAAACAGTACAGAGAACGATGCATTGCAAAAAGACAGCAGAAGCAATGAAAGGCAATGTGAGCAGTGTGTGCAGTGAATATCAATACGTTTCCGAAAGAGTCTGGGGAAAAGAGAGAGACACTATAAGCTAACAAAAGCGGCAAGACAGTTTTTCACTGGGCCGAGACAACCATTGGGAGCGTTTGATAAAGAATACAGAGTTAGGGCAAGAGAGCATGCAATCACAGAAAGGCTGCGGCCCAACTCATTCCTCCTCATTATGCTGTGCATCTCCCTGAAGGTAGTTTGGGCTTTAAATTAAAGAGCGCTAGAGTTATTGCCAAATGTACCATCCAGAGAGAGACAGAAAGAGAATGAAAGGGAGTGAATAAATAGGGAAGAAAAAATTCTGGGAATGGAGTGCCAAATTGCCAAACTTCATAAGCAAAAATCATCAAGGAAAGTTTTGTACCAAATGAAATTATCTGAAACTGCGTGCAACAAAACAGACTGTATATAAAAGATGGATATAGCCACTGTTTGTCACCCATTGGTTTGCACAGTTCAGTAAAGTTTTGTTTATACAGAGCAACCTCAAATCAACAACTGCCTGAAAGTGCTTTACATTGTAAGGTACAGAACCCAGATATTAGAGAGAAAACCAAAACAATCAGATGATCCCATATGAATAAGCACTAGATGACAGTGGGAAGGAAGAACTCCCTTATAGCAAAAAGAAACATCTTAGTAGAGCCAGCCTCAAGGCCACAACTGGAGAGCATAGTGGAGGACAAGGACAAAACATAAACTATTCAGCAATATGTAGAATACAGACGAGTGAAGAAGAAAGTGCAAAAGTAAGTTTCCAGAAGTAAAAATCCCCTTCATGTTCCCCCAGGGGATTTTGATTAGGAGTCACTATATTGTAACTACCCAGCTATCCACTGTTACTAAGTGCAACATTGTGGCACGATGCTATGTGTTGCTGTGGAAACCTCGGGTCTGTATGATATCAACTTTGTGTTATTAATAAAAAAGTCTTTAATTCACAGTGTGGAAAAGAACCCTACCCACAATCCTTACCTCAAACAGAGATCTCTTTGATTGAACAGTGCAAATGAGAGCGGTGGCTGCAGTGAGGAAGGAAGCACCGCACCATATCAGTAACTAGGGTGCTATATATTTTACTACACACACAACATACAAAACAAAATATATACAAAATTATTTTTATTATTAGACGTAGTAGTAATAGTAGTATACAATATTACAAATGAAAACAACTGCATTTGTGAAGGCTGGAAGTTAGTCCCTGTGGAAGCTGGGATTTGCCGTGCATTATGGGATGATTAGTTCATTCACTGCCAAATGTATTTTCAATTCAATTCAATTCAATTTTATTTATACAGCACCAAATCACAACAACAGTCGCCTCAAGGCACTTAATATTTGTACAGTAGATCGTACAATAATAGATACAGAGAAAACCCAACAATCATATGACCCCCTATGAGCAAGCACTTTGGCGACAGTAGGAAGGAAAAACTCCCTTTTAACAGGAAGAAACCTCCGGCAGAACCAGGCTCAGGGAGGGGCGGCCATCTGCTGCGACCGGTTGGGGTGAGAGAAGGAAAACAGGATAAGGACATGCTGTGGAAGAGAGACAGAGATTAATAACAGATATGATTCAATGCAGAGAGGTCTATGAACACATAGTGAGTGAGAAAGGTGACTGGAAAAGAAAAACTCAATGCATCATGGGAATCCCCTGGCAGCCTACGTCTATTGCAGCATAACTAAGGGAGGATTCAGGGACACCTGGTCCAGCCCTAAATATATGCTTTAGCAAAAAGGAAAGT
>VVHJ01056584.1:0-13876 GCA_015107715.1 Tylochromis polylepis | reverse complement strand
CTGCCATTCTAACCCAATCAGCCTGACATAATGATCTCCAGCCTTGTGCTCGTCAACATTCTCACCTGAGTTAACAAGACGATTACTGAAATGGTCTCAGCAGGTCCTTTAATGACAGCAGTGAAATGCAGTGGAAAGGTTTTTTTGGGATTAAGTTAATTTTCATGGCAAAGAAGGACTATGCAATTCATCTGCTCACTCTTCATAACATTCTGGAGTGTATGCAAATTGCTATTTTACAAACTTAAGCAGCAACTTTTCCAATTTCCAATATTTATGTGATTCTCAAAACTTTTGGCCACGACTGTATTTAAGGTAGACACATGTAATTAGCGGCGGGTGTTATTGGTCGGAGGAAGCAAACAGTTTGTGACCGCTGCGCTGTTATGATAAATGGTGTTGGATAAAGAGAACTGTTGACAACAAATACAACTGATGGAAGTGGAATAAAGATTTTAAACGGACAAGTTAAGTACGGCTGGAGTTATTAGACTGTAACAAGTTCATTCATAACCAGTGGCATCACGTCACCCCCGCCAACGAACACCTCAGTGGCTTCAAGTGTACGCTTAGCCTCTACACCTTCAATGGTACATTCATAATAATATGAGCATTAAAGTGATATATTTCAATAACCATTAAAGAGGAGTCTCAGTGTGAATGTAAGTGCATTTACAGTTATTAAAGTGTGCATCAGGGATTCAGCTGCTCAGTACGGTGACGATTTCTTCCCCAACAGAAGTTTTATTGGTAGTTGGAGAACCTGTCTGCACCATAATCAGAAATACTGCATGTCAAGTGTTGTTTTTAATCACATTTATGTGCTCTCATGTCGAGGGGACTCATATTGGCAGGCTGCGCGTGAGTCATGTTGCTGTTGTGGTGTTGTGGTTACAGGCGCAGGGCGAAGCTGTCGCCTCCATGGGCGTGTTTGGTCACGCTCAGGAAACCGGCCAGGCTCAGAGTCGTTTAAAGGAGTGTGTAAAACACTAAATGAGCTCTGCTTCGACAAACCTCTGCAAGCTGCTGATGGCTACTGTGAGGAAGAGGAGGAGGAAGGGTGCTGAGCACTCCTGAACCCACTCACCCTTTCATCACTGGTTAGTTACCAGTTTGAGACTGAAACACCCCCAACACCTCCATGGACTCCATGGACTATCACATACAGCAGAAACCCTCTGCTTTCCCCCCTAGTGGCTCGTCGTGGTACTGCAATAAATGAGCAGGATATAAGGAATCCAGGTCTGCTGGGAAGTGTTTTTATGACGCAATCAATCCAGTTCTGCTGCAGTCAGGATGAAGTGTGAATGCTGCCTTTAGTATTGCGAGCATCTGCATGCCATTCAGTTAACTGGCACTCAGCTAACATTTAGCACTGTAGCATGTTATGATGGTAAAGTGAAGCTTCGTTTCGCACCGTTTCCCCCCTTGGTGATTGTATCCACCTATGCCTTGTTTTAAAATCAGGCCTCTGAGCATCTACACTCACATGTTACCTTTGTCGGATCATTTTCCTCCTGTTGTCTGACTTCATGTACAACGTGTCTACTGCCTTCTTGTTTTTGCTGAAACAGCTTTGATAAAGCTCGCCGTTTGTGTTTGCATTTTAACCTCTGTGTTCGGGTCCTCCAGCCTGCTGCCACCGTCGCCTGACTTACTCTTAGTAATCAGAGTTTTCAGCAGTTGAACTTGAGGTTTCCAAGCGCCTTTACATGATGGTTGCTGGTTGCTAACAGACACGCTCAGCTGCCAGAGGTGCACTTCCCTCTATAATGAGGGTGTTAAGTAAATTATTCTTATGGGAACCTAAAACGATATCTGATGATTTTAAAGCTCTCTAAATCTCTCTCAGATTGAAAGTCCCAGCAGGCTTTAATTCATTTAATCCTAAAAAACATTCCACACAAAAATTGCCAAAATCAAGCAATGTATTTTATTTTTGGTTTTTCATCATTAATCATTGGATGGGTAAGTGAAGAGGAGACAAGGAAGCAGAGGGACGACAGCAAAGGGTCTAGCATTTCTATGAACAATAATTTGTTCCTGAGCGTTTTCACTTTGACTCCATCGCTGATGGAGAATCTTCCTGGAAACGGCTTCATCGTGGTTTTAATAACACAGTCAGCAAGTGTGGGAAGTCCTCATTGTCCTGTGTGTTTGCACGGCGTCTGGGAAACACGGTGTCTGCTTTATTCAGTGTTTACTGGAATCAGCTGCTCTCACCGATGAATGTAAGGTGATTTCAGCAGGCTGCGGGCGTTTTGTCTCAATATTACTGCCTCCTATTTTTGACCTGAGATGACTGATGTTTTCTGCTTTACTGAATTTGAAGCTCACAAACTTTGTTTGTTGTTGTGTTTGAGTCCTTACTGCCTGAATATTTATTATACTTATTTTGTGTATTTGTGTGTGTGTGTGTGTGTGTGTGTGTGTGTGTGTACTAGTCTCTGACTGAGACTGAGAAGACGGAGGGAGGTAAATACTACTAATAGTGTGTACTATCTAAGCACGCGCACACTTTTTATAGATCACAGAAAAGTGGATTTTAGTGTGAAAAGTTCAATCTTGGTTTTTTTCTTCAGGTATCGCAGGTAGGGTGGCCAGTCCTCCTCTTTCCCCTCCAACAGCTTCTTTAAAATGAACCTGGAAAAATAAGTCTCCAAAAGACCCACCAGAACATGATTTATGGGAGTCCTTCAGCTCATAATGCTCTTCTCCATCACACACAGTAAAAGTACAGAGAGCCATTCTTTACTTCACATCACACGAACCACAGCGAGTGTCTGTAACCCCGACTGAAAGCAGCTCCGGACTCGATCAGAACCAGGAGCCAAAGTTAACAGCGGAGGTTTGGCCAGGCTCCAGGTTTGTTGGGACTCTTCACCGACTCATTAGCCTGTCAGGTCTGATGACTGAGAGTGCCTTCAGAGCCAACGGTCGACCTGCCTGAGGCCACAGAGCAAACGGATGGTGGTCTGAGCCGAGAGACCCCCCAAACCACAACGGCTTTCACCCCCCACTGACTGGATTCCACAGCACCTGCTGCGGTCAGATAAATACGCAGCAGCACGCAGGCAAACAGGAGAGAACCTCAGCAGCGTTTGGATATAACATGTGCACGTAAGTGGAGATGAACATGTGAGTCTGACAGAAAATGATCTTTTCATATTAGCCACTAACAGGGTCGTTACCTATGAGACCAGCCAAATCTGACCCCCTCAGAGACAGCTTCGGATCCACAACCACTCTAATGATGCCGTGCAGATTGTTTCAGTCCTCACAGGAGTGCAATGATTTCTCATTTTTCCATCATGTTTGATCCTTCATAACTTCACAATTACACCAGATGCTCAGATCAAACTCGCAGGGCTGAAAAACACATTTTATTTCTGCTAAAAACTACAACCAAGTCTTTTACACCCACTCCAAGAGTTCCGATCTAAAGACTAAATCTGCCTGTTTTTCTCTAACCAACTGTGATGCAGCTTAAATAAAGTGCAGCAGTTTGATGTCTGTGACACAGAGCAGCACAGCGGCTGTACTTTGACATTTGATCTGAGATGAATGTGGTGTCAGTATTTGAAGGATCTCTGATTTGATACCAGGATCATCATCTGCTGGTTGGATTAAACCCACGATGATGCTGAAATGAAATGAGAAGCTAAAGACTTTAAAACTCTTTATTACCTTCAGAGTCTCGGGGCAATCAGGGACTGTGGAACAGCAACAGTAAACAACCATTAGCACCACAAAGTGGGCGGTTTATCACTGACAAATGACAGGATGTCAAACATGAGGTCAGGGGGCCAGAATCAGGCCGGCAAAGATTCCAATCCAGCCCACTGGACAACTTTGGAAAATGTGAAGGAAGGGATCGATTTTAGACTTCTAACTGTATTTTCATAGCAGGAAAAGTTTTCAGCTTTTTAAAGAGTATTTATCTGACACCAAAGTAAAGGTTACACTTTCTTCACTGTCTACTATAGAAATTTTGATTTTTTTCTTTTTCATTACAGTGGGTCCACAGTTAAAAGTGTAGTTTTACTGCTCTGGCCCTGTTTGAGCCATTTGTGGCCCACGATGTAAAACAACTTTACCTTCCTGCTTTGGAGGGTTACCTCGGCCAACTGTCAAACAAATGGCTTTATATGTGGACGGAGTTTCAATCACAGTTCAGACAGAACAATGAAGCCTGAAGCTTGACTGGTTGGGGGATACAGAACTACCAAACTGGTGAAATTCTATGAAAACTTCCATCTTGTGGAGGAAGCACAGACTGTTCGTCCTCTGGCTGTGAAAAGAAGCCCGAAATGTAAGAATCTGCTCTTCTTCTGCTCTTTTTCAAGTTTAAAACTTTCTGCTTGTCATTTTTAGCCTTTTAGTTTTAATCACCCCCATGAAATAAGATTTTGAGAGCTTTTTTGATCATAGCTCATCATTAAACAACGAGACTTTAAGCTTTTTCTTCTTAAACTCATCTGAACAAGGAAAAGCTGGAAAACTGAACCTTGCTGCTCAACAACAAATTAAAGTGTCATTACTGAGCTGAGCTGAAGCTGGAGAAGCACACACTCAGAAGAATCTGATCTTATTAAAGAGTTTGTTTGGAGAACTGAGAGACTACCGGCTCATAATGACCCATAATCCTCGGCGGGGCTGCCAGTGTGGACTTTCAGCTTTGACGCTCAGAATGGGCGGATGGCTTGAAGGGTGGAGTCTGCTGCCCACTGCGAGCTGAGGAAATGGGTTAACAGGATTCAATCACACACTGCAGCCAATCCAATTATGTAGTTAGCTGAAGCTCAGGTGCAGCAGGCCAAGTGGGAAACGTGGAGAGTCTGGTCTACATGTGTGGAGCTCAGAGAGAGCCAGATTGACCCAGAGTCATGTTCCTTCAACAAACTGCTGACTTCACGGCACGCTTGGGTTCACTGAGCCCGTAAAACAAACCATCCTGCACAGGCAGATGCTCCTCAAAGGGACGAGCTCAGTCCTGCATTTCCTCCGCAGCTTTCACATGATGCATTATGTATGTGTGTGGCTGATTAACCTCACAGGTTACTTTCACCTGTAAATCCCTCTGCAGATTACACGGGTCTGCAACCAAAAAACTGCATAGGATTTTTTGACTGTTTCTTATAGATTTTTACTCATTGAAACCGGGAAAAATATTTTAAAAAGTCCACCTCCTCAGGTTTTCTTGCAAAACTCATGTTTTTAGTTTAATTAAGTGTACAATTTCCCTTTTTAAACTGAAATCTGGTGTCCTATACTTGAGTCAAAAAGTCAGTAGGAGGGGGGGTATGGTGAGTTTGGCGGTGCTCAGATGATCATGTCCCAACAGGTTTATTTTGTTCATAGTGAAAGGTAAGGAATCTCAGAACAATTATGCATAGTTAATTGTAATAAACTATTGAGGTTTTTCATTGCTGTCGTGCTTTTTTTAAATGTAAACTCCTCATGTTTTGCAAAAAAACTGTACGTGATGGAGGGAAATGGAGATCATTTTTGGATTCAGCACCCTGAAAAATATAAAATTTACCAAAAAATATCCCATGCATCTGAAATTTTTTTTTTTGCCGACCTGTGTTGTTAATCTGTTCTATGGTATATGATCCGTTTTTATGGTTTATTAATCCATCGGCCTTTACATGAATTATTAATCTGTTTACAGTTAATGTGCTTAAGCACCTCCTCAGTTCATTAATCTGTGACCTCACTTTTTTCATTTATTGCTATTATTAATAAATTATTAAACTTTTCCCTCTGTTCCCTTAACGTGGTTCCTCTGATTCCTAAAATGGTCCATAATTGCTTCCCTGACTTCATTTATTTTCATTTATTAATCTGTAGCCTCAGTTTATTTATCCAGTCCCTAAATCCAGAGATTATTACTGTGTTGTACACTTTATGTAACCAAGGTAACAGAATAATGATCTGATTCTTTGTTAATCTCTATCCTAACACGAGTTTGCTGTTTATAATGTATTTATTTCTTTGATTTGTTAATCTGGCTCCTCCTCTGCTTATTCATCCAGTCCCTTTCTCATTTCCAGCAATGATTAATATTCATCTGTTTCATCGGGTTAATAAGTCGTGTGTTTCTTCCACCTCTGGCCTCTCTCTGAATGGTTTCAGTATGTGGGGCCACAGAAGTGTTTTTTATTGTGAGGTCAGTGATTCTGTTATAAAGTCAGTTAAAGTCACTCAGGATAATATTTAGCTCCACATTTTCACTGCTGCTGTCATAAATCTTATAATTCAGAGCCAACTGTTGTTCCTGTCACAGAAATGTGCAGCATGAGATAACGGCAAGTTGTTTTTGTCCAACTGTGTGCCTCTTGACAGAGTCTGGAGTTACCGCTGGAATGAGTTGGTAAATCTTTATCTAAACCTCACAAAGGAGTCGACAGAAAACTGCAGCTTTATCTCGAAATGTTTCACAACCTGTTGCAATCTGAGGAATTTAGGCCACAAGATGTCAGCCATCGGTGCACATGACAGGGTAACTCAACGCTGCTACATCAAACATGAAACACTGAACAATGTAGCCTTTAATCTTTTAATTGAAACATATTGCAGTATTCCTTATCTCATCTTTAATAACCTCATCTTTCATTAAAATCACTGTCATTGGTGGATGTCTTCATTACGGTCTATTTTCTTGGCATTCTCCCACAGATGCTGAAGATCCAGGATTTAGTTTTTTAAAATTCCAGTTGGTTTCTTATTTTGAGCGAACAGATCAGCTTCTCCTTTTCCTCTTTTTTCTTGTTAGTCTTTTTTCACATCAACTTTGATGTCCAACTGTCATCACTCAGGTGGAAGCACTTTAAAATCTTTCTGCCTTTTCTGGATTCCTGTTCGGTCTCACTGGTTTCAGTTTCTTCAGTCAGACTTTCTCCTGGTTTCTTGCTTTAGAGGTGCACGCTTCTCTCTTATATTGTGTGCTTCACCTGGAGATAAACATGTTTTCTTGTACAGAAATGGGGGCAGATGTTATGCAGATTGCACACGTCTGTTGGTTCAGAATCTGATTCCCTGATGTTTCACACACACATTAGTACATGAGGGTTGCTGTTTTATAAAGCTCTCTTACTAAATTATCCAAACCAGATCATACAGGATATCAAAGATATGATTTGACCATGTGAGTGATGGCTGCTGAAGCAAATTTGTTTTCATAGCATGTTCTGGACATTTGGACTCGAAGCCTTCGTTCAGAAGGAAGAAACTGAAACTCACTGCACAAACGATGTGAGAAGGTCTTACTTATTTTAGCAAAATGATGCCAAACCACATTTTGCTCATTTTCGGAAGCATGGTTCTCCAGTGAAAGGGTCAAGCTGCAAAAATGATCTACCTTTGAGCTGCAAACCATATGTGAGGAAAATGTTTGGAGCTTCACGAAACTAAAAATATGAGAAACAAATGAGGCACCGAGCGCTGAGCAGGTGGAATTCTGTTATCAATGGGAAACATTTGGCTTTAATGCTTTAACCCTCTGAAAACCCCACTAGGAGTAACTCTTGAAGTGTTTTTCTCAACTGAGTGCAGTCATATTCATATTTCAGATCTGCTTATAGAGGAAAAACTCCGCCTGTGCAGCAGCCTTTGGAAAAACCCAGAAACTATTCTAATGGTCGAGTGTATTGATACACTCTGAGGTGTCAAAACTCACTCAGGTGTCAAAATCATTGTGGGTACAGGGAGGTCGTCATATGTCATCTTTAAGGGGAAAGAGTTAAAGCTACAGCAGCTGGTCTCCTTAGGTCCCAAACACTTACAGTGTGCTGTAAAAAAATAAAAACCAAAAAAAATCATCATTTGATATGCTGTCTTTGTACGCTTCTCAAGTAAAATCCTTCTCCTTAGCATCTCAGCTTGTTAATGACAGAGCTGTAGATTCCTCAGTGTTTCTGACTTTTTAAAACTCTGATGTCAAGCTAAAACCAGCTCACAGACTCTTTTGAGGGCTGGAAGCAGAATAACAAACTGCACAATGATGAATATAAAAATAAAGACCTGCTCAGTGTGTGCAGAAACATCTGAGAGCCGGACAGAAAGCAGGCCGACTGGCTGCACATCAACAGTAACATCATTCAGGGATGAAGTGAAGTGTTGAAAGCAGGAAAAGCTGTGGTTTGTGGCTCTCTTTTAAAGATAAGCAATTTAAACATTAGACAGAGTGGCTGCAGTGTGTGTTAGCCTCATTTTCAGGAATGTGTGCAGTGAAACAGTTGCCAGGACCGAGCAGCAGCCCGGAGACGCTTCCACAGTTCTGGAATGCATTATTGTGCAGCGTGAGATCAAGGCGCTTTTAATACGCTGTGACGTCCTACCAAAGTGTTCGTTAACCAGAGAGAAGAATGAAAAAGCTCTGAACAACAGCTTGTTAGAAGCAGATTTCGGATTGTTTCTGCTTTTTAATAACCCTTTAAAATCTGAATGTTTTTCATTAAACTGATTAAATCTTGTAAAGTAGTCAATGTTCAATATAAAGTATGAATAACAACACATAAAACCAACAGTCTCTTACAGTGGCTTTGATTCTTCTGTGGTGTAAACTGATGAAGAATGAAGTTGAACCTTGTATTAAAGTTTCATTATTCTACAGGACTGTCCTTTAAAAAAACGTGCTTATGGTCACAACCCAGTGGCTGAAAATAAGTGACTAAAAACTAAACAGTAACATGAAAGAGTGATATACTGTAATGTCATATCAATTTTTAAAGCAAACACGCCATAAAACAACTTTAAAGTTTCCTCTGAATCAGACTCTGCAGACAATTTAACCACTAAATCCCCACAGTTTGATGCCCTTTCTGCTTTGGTTATCAAGCTGCATCCATAGACTGTATGGGCGCATCTTACTTCCTAAAATACTCAGTTTTCATGCTGTGCAAAAATTGGAGCTATGTAAATACAACTGACCTCACAGCAGCCATGTTATTGGTTAGATGATGTCATTAAAAAAGCCCCAAAAGGCACCAACTGCACAAACACGTTCTATAGGTCCAGTTCAGGGACTCCAATCAGCTGAGGTGAAGCCTAACAGACAGCTAGCAGCTACAACCACCTGTGTCTCCATCCACCTGTCAGCGCAATTTAAACGTGTCATGGTCCAGAGTCTAGTGACTGTGTGTTTATATTTGTGTTTATTAATATTCATTGATTTAGTTAGTTTTCTGGTTATTTGTTATTATTTCCAGTGTTTAGTTGTTCCCTGTGCCTCCCTTGTGTTTCTTGTGTTGTGTCTAGTGTCCCTGCTCTGATGTTCGTGTTTATTCCTGTTTTATTTTGACAGTCCCATGCCCTGCATCAGTCTATTCTGTTTTGCTTCCTTCCGGTCTCGTCTCGTCTCGTCTGATTAGTGTCAGCTGTGTTCCCTGTCTGTCTGCCAAATTCCTTGTTTCCCTGTGTGTGTATATTTAGTGTGTGCTTCTCTCTGTTCTTTGCCGGATTGTCTGCGTTTTCTCCTGCTTGTTATCCTCTGTGTTTCCTCCTTGGTGTTTCAAGTCTCAGGTTACTCGTTCCCAGTGTTCAGGTTTTTGTAATATTTTCTATTTTCCTTGTGTTCTTTTGTTAGCTTCTCCCAGTTTAGGTTTTGTTAGTATTTTCACTTCTCCCTTTATTAGCTGCTTGTAGCACATTTGTACAGCCACCAATAAAGGCTCGCTTTCAGTTTCATCCTCTGTCCATTCATCTGTTTGTCTGCACTTGGGTCCACACTCTCTCATCTCCACATGGTTATTTATTTCTGCTGTAAAGTTTTAACATGGGAGTCTATGGGGACTGTGTTTTTATTCTGTGACTCAACTAGAATTAATTCCATAGTCAAAAAAAGTCTTTACTTTCCTTGTGCTGCTTATTACTTTTTAGCTGAACCCCTAGCTGCTCCCGTCTCTTTAAGATCCTCGCCCCCTCCCTAAAAGCCCACTTTCTTCTGATTGGCTGCTCAGACTATAAGGGCAATAATACTGCAGATATTCAGCGTATAACATTAGCCAGTTTGATATTATTCTTGATTTGATCTTTGTTCTTGTTCCTTCCCTGCTTTATTTACTTATTTTCCTTTGACTCTAAGGGGACAATAACTTCCACTCATCACTTTAGAAATTGACAGCAGCACTGAGAGTGCACTCAGCCATCAAGTAATTAACTGGAATTAAAATGTTTATTTTACCACTCTGTGCGCCAATGTCTCATTTTGTTACTGTTAGATTTTTATCAGCATTTTATCATCATTATCACCACCTGATGTCTGATTGGTGGTGCTCACAGGGATCATTTTGTGCAGGTGACACATTAAAAACCCCTTTCTATGTGAGTGCGCTCAGACCCTGAAGCATAGCCCAGTTTAACAGCAAAAGTTGATAACCACCATTGTAATACCCTTTACCTTTACTGAGATTTTAGGTTTTATTGAACCAGCTAACACAAATAAAGGCTCAACCCTCAGGTAAGCGTGGACTCATCTTCTCACAGACCTCTATACAATCAGAGTCGCCCTAATCTGGATATTGGACAGAATGCATTTTTTTTTCTTTTTTTAAGTGGCCAAGTTAAATAAAAACATCTTACAGTGTAACATATGACAGTGAACCAGAAAAAGCAGACTTTGAACAACTCTTTAGGTCAAAAGTTTGCTAGTCTGTGAGCATAAATAATAAAAATGTATTTTTATCTTCTAAAATAGTTCTTCCAGTTAAAGGTAAATCAGGGTCCTGGATGGTTGTCAGACAGTTGGGAGCATTTTGGCTTTGACTCCCTGCAGACTAAAACTACAACCTGCAAACAATTTTTAATTTTGTTCCCCTTACAGACCTTTGGATTTTCTTTTCTTCATCCCCCCCTTTTTTTGTTTGACCCGCACCTATCTGAAAGTGCCATCAAAGCCAAACCTAACAGCTCTCCACTCAGCAGATGAGAGTTCAAATCAATCATGGTAAAGTGTGCAGAGAATAGAGACAAGAAGCTGTCAAATGTAACAGTCTGAACTGCGAGGGAATCTAACTGTCTATTATTGGCAGGCGCTGGCACTGTTAACAAGGTGAAGCTGGATTTCCAAACATTAAAGAGGCACACATTAAAAAGATGAGCTTTCTGTAACAGCTGTAGTCTACTTTATAAGAAGTTTGAAAGGTCTCTAAGGACTTTTGGGGTCTTTGGTTTCAGTGGTTCTATGAGATGATGGGGTAGAGGTCCTTGATGAATTTTAAGGGTTTAAAAAGGATTTTGGGGTTCTGATGACTATTTTCTTAACAAATCGGCTTCCAAAGCAAAGAACAAGAGAGTCTGCATGCATCCGTGGGTCCTTTGGCCTGTCTTCACCATAGATATCATCCAACATCAGGAACACCATTAGTTGCCATTCACTACAAAATATACTACCTCCATCTGTACTGCTGAGGCCTGCATTCAGTCCAGATGTTTAGTGAGTCTCAGGTCAGCTGATACAGGACATCAGACAGACTGAGATCAGGGTTTGATGAAATTACAAAGGCCTCACACACTCAGGTTCATAGATGTTGGAACCTAAAGTCTTCAGACACATGTTGTACATGTAAGTTTTTATTTTATTTATTTTAAACATGCAGTATTCTCACCTGAGATCTGTCCATGCTGTACAGTCTTTATCGTTCTGAACATGAATATTTAAAGTTGTTATTTTGCTTGAAGGATGATAAGTCACATTTCTAAACTGTAAAGGAGATGTTGGTCTGGTGCCCCTGCAGGACTTAGCAAGAAGCCTTTCAATTTATCAGCAGCGACTCAGCCTTCAACGAGACGCATCATGGAACCACTGTGTCAAACATAACGTCATCCCACTGAGGCGTCTCCACGCGGGTGGAGACCCTCTGCTGTCTCCCCTTGCTACCCCCCTTTTCAGCATCTCAAACCCCTCCACCACCATGACCATCACTACATAACAAACCACCAGCTGGGATCATCACCCAGAGTGACAGGGTGTATGAAAGGCAGTTCTCATGTAAACAGTCACAAACACACTATGAAGATGGAGTGAGGTCACTGCTGATACTGATCACACACTCCTCCCTGTGTTCAAAGTACACACACATACACACAGAGGAGGAGGAGAAGGTCTCTTCTTTCAAAACAGACAGCTGGGCTTCTTCCCAAATCTGACGACCACATTTAATTTTGTTTTCATGTCACAGAAATACATGAAGGATTCTCCATTTTTGTCCATGAGTGTTGTAAATATATATCCACAGTGGGGTTAAGAAGAAGTCTTCACTTTCTGCATATTTTCTTGAGTTGAAGATTTCCAGAGTGTGTTTTCAGGTCTTATTGAAGTGCCGGAGTTTATTTAGTCTGAATTATATATATTGAAGTCTTTAAGGAGATATGAAGGTCTCAAATAGGTTGAAGATGTCTTTGGGAAGCTTTAGGTGTCCTTGTTGAAGTCTTTAAAACCTGATATGGCTTTTAAAAAGTTGTGCATGTCTTCATGGATATTCTGATATGGCATTTTTATCTGAAAGTTAGTAACTCCGTCAATTCTGTGACCTTTGCTTTTCTATGTGAAACCGATAACATCTACAGTATCTTGCTTCATGCAGCGCTCGTATTTGCACTCTGTATGGTTGGTTTGGAAGAATTTGGACTTAATTTTAGCACATTTTATTGCGTGGATTTCCAGAGGTCACTAAGTATAATGTGGAAGTCTGAACAAAGTCTGTAAATCAAACATCTTTAGAGAGGTTTAGGAGGCCTTGCAAAGGTTGTAGAGGTCTTGAAGAGGTCTTGGAGATACAGTCCCGACCAAAAGTTTAAGACCACTTGAAGAATGGAGAAAATCCTATTTTGCATGGTTGGATCTTAACAAGGTTCCAAGTAGCGCTTCAACATGCAACAAGAAGAAATGGGAGTGAGACAAAACTTTTTGTTTAAGCATGCAATTTATTGAAAACAACGCTTAAACTGAAACAGGCTGTTTTACAGCTGATCAAAAGTTTAGACCACACCTCCAAAAAACCCTGTAAACCCTCCAAAACAGAAATCAAAGTTCCAAATATGAACTCAGTAATGAGTAGCTCCACCGTTATTGTTGATCACTTTAAAACTTCGTTTCAGTATGCTTGATGCAAGCGTTTCCATGAGATGAGTGGGAACATTTCTCCAAGTGGTGAAGATGGCTGCACGAAGGGCATCTACTGTCTGGAACTGTTGTCCTTTTGTAAACTTCCCTTGCCATATGTCTGTGAAGGTTCTCATCCAGGTCATGGTAGTCTAAGGAGCTTGGAAAGAAAAAGCGTCTGGACTTCTCTAAGTTTCTTGAAAACGTTTCACCTCTCATCTGAGAAGCTTCTTCAGTTCTAAGAGCAAATGGTGGAGAGTCCCAGAATTCAGACAAAAACTGGTTCATCCCAAAGACAAAACTCCTAAACACAAACTTAGCAACATAGTGTATGCTGTACAGTGCAGCGAGGAATGCTCAGACCTCTACATTGAAGAAACCAAACAGCCACTTCATAAACGCATGGCACACCATAGAAGAGCCACCTCGACGGGACAAGACTCAGCCGTCCATCTGCATTTAAAGGACAAAGGTCACTCTTTTGAAGATGCCGATGTTCACATTTTGGACAGAGAAGACAGATGGTTTGAACGAGGAGTGAAAGAAGCCATCTATGTCCACTGTGAATGACAGAGGCAGTGGCTTACGACGCCAACTGTCTGCCATCTATAATCCAGTTTTGAGCTCCCTTCCCAGACGTTTTAACGCCCACTCACATCCTGGGCCATTTCACCTCAGTAAATCACATGATAGGGTGGGGCTAGATTTCCCAATGGGTTCACCCGAAACCTTGGCTGATTGTGACACACACCCGTTTTCAGACCTTGGCTC
>VVHJ01056580.1:0-14469 GCA_015107715.1 Tylochromis polylepis | reverse complement strand
TGTGAAGAGGACTCTCCATTTACATGCACAAATTGGAGTCTATTAGATAGATATGATACAAACCACTGCAGTGCAGTACCTGTAATACCTACAGCATGTTCTAATCGCTCTAATAGGATATTATGTATCGAACGCTGCATTGAGGTCTAGCAGGACAAGCACAGAGATGAGTCCACTGTCAGAGGCCATAAGAAGATCATTTGTAACCTTCACTAAAGCTGTTTCTGTGCTGTGATGAGCTCTGAAACCTGACTGAAACTCTTCAAATAAGCCATTCCTCTGCAGGTGATCTGTTAGCTGTTTGACAACGACTCTTTCAAGAATTTTTGATATGTGGCTTGTGGAGAGACAGGGCCATCTGCTGCAACCAGTTTGGGGCTGAGGGGAAAGATGAGACAGAAAAGAGAAGCATAGAGTTACTATGAACGCATCCCCCGGGTCAGACTGTCAATGGAGACTTCTGTTGTAATATCCTGAAGCTTCTGAGGGAAAACATTTAATGCCAGATGTTAAAAATGGCAAACTCCAGGTTGCCAGTGTGTGCCTACTCACTGAATTGAAATTGCAGGCGTTTTTGGCTAAAACAATGCAAACTTTAATTTCCAGATTTGGGTCTATGAGACTTGGTTCTCTTTCCCAATAAGAAATTCAGTTTGCAGGTTCGAAATGACACAGTGGAGGAGATCCCTCACACATCACGGGTGCATAAGTATTCAGAACAGGACTTCCACCAACCAGTGTGCAAAATCTGCACACTGGTGCTATATCTGGTGTGGTTTTTGCATGTTGCTTGTTATGGACCCGAATCACAGAAGATTTTGATACAAGAGGGCATAAAAATCTTTCTTTGGCTGAGGTGATGGACGCACTAGTAATGTATTACATATTACTTGGTTTTGTTGTTGTTGTTGTTGTGTTTTGTTTGTTTGTTTTATATAGAAAGTGACGTGTTACTTATTTACCCTCTATAGAAAGTCATTTCTTGCACTTCTTACTACATTACTTTGGCATTAATACACAACATGGCCTTAGATGCACGGTAACAAAATTACTTGCTAACAATAAAAACTTTAAGCTACGGTCCCAACAATGGCACAAATCTCTCTCCTGATTTTTTTTTTTTTTTTTCTTTTAGTGTTTAAAGGTATTGCACAGAAAAATGTTAGAGCCACGATGGTTCTCCTGTAGAAACATGTACGGGTAGAAATGAGGTTGGAGTGAAACAAGCCTGACTGCTCATCACTGCTCTGAAAATCAAGTTGCTCGGCTGGGGCTGACATACTCTCAGCTTTAATCTCACTCTGGCTGAGGAGGCTCGTGTTAGCATGTTGTTCCTACAGATGCCTGCAGAGAGTCAATGTTAGCAGCTGCTGTTCCTGGGTTGGCTGTAATTTCCTCTTTACTGTCACATTCTAGTCTTTTCATAAAATAAAAATGAAAGTAATTTTCATGTCTCTACTCCTCAAAGGTTGCAGACTGCTCTGTTCTCCACACAAAATGAAGAGTAAGGAAAGTGCATGCGTTACCCTAAACACTGCTGAGGTGCTGTTAAAGTTCTTCTTCTGTTCTGCCCTAGTACAGTTTGAATTTATGACCCAGGAGTGAACCCACGAAGAGACTTTAATAATGGCGTTCATTAAACTGCAGGAGTGAGAAAAGAGCTCGAACAGAAGTACGCCTGCATACAGAAATCGAGATGTGGCAGACACTGATTCTAATTCTAAACATTTGGGATTCTAAACAAAGTAATAAAGTTTCAAGAATTACAGTAACTAATGCAACTTTTTTTCATGTTAGGACAAAATTTGCAAGAATTAAAATGATTAAAATAAATTCACAAAGTGAAGTCAATGGCTGTGTTTGAAATCGTGTGTTTTATGTGGCTAACATATTGGTTTTGTTCATTTTTTGTGTTGCAGCCAGAGAGTGAAGTTTCCACCACTGCAGAGGATTATTCCTCAGAGGTGAGACAACACTTCTTAAAATATAAATCGTCACTTTGTCACAGAAATTTTCCTTATTTTCTTTTTCTTTCTTTTTCTTTAAGTCAAAGTTTGAGGTTTTTTGTTTTTTTTTTGTTCATGCTGTGTATTGTGTTGTATATGTAACTACTGATGTAGCTGTTATAAGAGGTCACACCTGTAGGTATGTAGGATTTTTTTTTCTTTTTTTTTATTAATTGCCTTAGCTACAGTTCTACTTCTTGTCATTTTATCTTACCATTTATTTGGAGTCTCTTGCATATTATTTTTGGTTTCAAGTGAAAATGGAAACTGTAAATCATAACACAGAGTGCAATGTTCTCTTTGTTGTCTATGTTCCTCTTGGCCACTTAATAGCTCTGGAAATATTCTTTGTGGATAAATCGCTCCTCTTCTTGTACTGTGTCTTTGCTGGCTGCTGTACAATTTCATTCGAGGATAAGCGAAATTAAAGGGAAACAGTCTGTGCCTCTTATGAAAACCTGTGTTTGTTAAAAATCTGTAAACTTTATCTTCCGATATTGTTCTTTTTAGTGCTTAATAACACTACATTTTAATTCATTAACAGTCTCTGTTGACTGAATCTGTGAGATGATTTTATGTTTGACTAAATGGGGAAAAAAAAGGAAATTAGAGTAGAATTCAACTAATTAACTTTAGTTAATGCTTTTAAATAAACATTTTAGGGTATTTTAGAGAGAATAAACTACACAAATATGAGCTCCTCCATTGCATTTCCCTGATCTTAATGTTTGACTGATAGCCTTGTGAATTAACAGGTAAATGGATGCCTTGATGAGATCACAGAGAACCAAATGATGTCTTCAAAGGATTTTATCTGGGTACAGTAATCTGATCGAGCAGTTCTTTCAGCTCTGCTTTGGCCTTGCTAACACTCGCTGCTGGACCTGACTCTCTGTTTGCTAAATATTTTAGTCTCCTGTAATATTTCCTATAACCCACTAACCACACTTGTTATGTGCCGTACCTGTATGTATGTGAGGTATTTGAAAAGTGAGATGTGGGTGGAAAAGGAAAAAGAAATTGTTACTTATAAATGACAAATTTGAAAGCCCAAAAGATTCAGATGTTTCCGACTGAACAGAGCTTTGTGACATATCTTAGGCGTGAATTCTCTGAAAGCCGGAGCAGAATGAAGTTGAGATACGGTGGAAGATTAGAGCACAGAAGGTGTTACACAAAGAGCTGCTTTCTTTTAAGTCACCAAGGTGATGTTCAAACTGAGGAGACAGGAACCAGAGAGGTGCTGATCAATACAGCTGAGACAGTGAGACGGCAAAACCAGAAATGTGGTTTCAAGTGCAAAAAGAATTACAGGAGAATACTGAGGATAAATGAATGACCTAATCAAAGACAAATTGTGGGATTAAATGTTGACAGAAGTCTTTTTTTTTTTCTTCTTCCCTTCAACTCTTTTACATTAAATAGCATGATTTAAAGTTTTGCCGTCTTCATATGGGATGAAACGTTAAAGGCTTAGGTTGATAAATAAGAAGTTTAATTTGTGCAGCGTGTTCCACAAAATCTAATCTTCTTACCGAAAAGAAAAACCTTCAACTAAACTTGATGAGAATATCTTTTGTGTGTGCACTGATGAAAGAAAAGATTGGAAAATGTTTTCTTTCAGCAAAAAAAAAAAAAGTTTGATTACAGTGACGGGAAAATCTGATTGTCCCTCTTGTGATTTTTTTTGTATTTATTTATTTATTTTTTTCAAATAAATCTGAAGTGTTTGGCGGCTGAGATTTGTTATCCAGCCGTTTGAAATATAATAGCAGATAAAGAAATTGAAGGAGGGGAGGGAAAAAGTCAGATTTAGATCAAAGCGTTTAGCTATCACAGTTGTTGTGGGATGAGCCTTGTCCATACCAGAAGATTGCATTTGGGAGTGGGAAGGAGGAAGACCACAGAGATTCATGGATGTAGTGAAGAACATGTCGAGGGTCCGTGCGATAGAGGAGGATAGTAGGGATGTGGTGAGATGGAGACAGATGATCTGTCTCCAGAGGTGAGGTGAGCAACCGAAAGAAAAAGTTGAAGAAAAATTGGTTTAATTTATTTTTTTTATTCATTTTGCTGTGTTAGATATATCGTTAGATATTTGGGTACGGGTAGGGTTGTATCGTATACCTCTGAGCCTGTTGAATAGAGTTTGCCCTCCTTGGTTACATGCAAGCCTTTTTCTGCTGTTCATCGATGATAATAATCGATAATGGTTACATTGAAGCATGTGTAGGATAAGTGCCTTTTTAATTATTTTTTTTAATTTTTTGCCTTTATTAGTACAGTGAAGTGGAGAGACGGAGTGGGAGAGGGCACACAGCAGAGGGTTTCAGGTCAAAGTTGGACCCAGGCTGCTAAGTTTAGCCTCGAGGAAAATGCTCACCTGCTCAACCTGTGAGCTAAACCGGCGCTCAGTCCTCGTTCTTTTTAACACAGAAAGTAGATCATTAATTGGTCAGTAAGGGAACTGATGGAAAAATTAACCCTTTTAGGCAGAATTGTAAAAACATGGGTCTCAGTAGAAACTTGTATTCATACCCACTTTTAGGTCTCATTAACTCCTAATTCTGAGAAGCTTTTCTGTGATTCAGTAAAACTTATCATTTACAGTAAGTTTCAAGGCTGTGTTGTTTTGAAGAACAATACTTTAAAATCTCAGTAGGTAATAAATATACATTATATTTTGTGCATTTGCTTTCATGTTGCTTATATCTCATCTAACTTACAAGCTGTTGCTATTTGGTGGCGACTAACTGCTAAGCTTGTTCTAAAACCTTATCGTCTATCCCTAAGAATACCATATTGGTTGTTAATGGTACTTTCCTGCTCAGGAGGAGGTGGAGTCCCTGCAACAGGTGACAAAAGGTGGTACGAGGCAGGATTTGGAGGATGCACTAGAGGCCAAGACGCGGGCAGTGGAGGAGCTGAGTCGAGAGCTTGACGAAATCAGGTCTGCATTTGGCGCAGAAGGCATGCAGCAGGTAAACATTTTTAGCACAAGGTTATGTTCTTCTGCTTCTTCTTCCCTGCTCCCTTTAGGGGTCGCCACAGTGGATCGTCTCCCTCCATCTCACCCGATTCCCAGTATCCTTTTCTGTCACACCAACCCTCTGCATGTCCTCCATCAATACATCCATGAATCTCCACCGTGGTCTTCCTCTTTTCCTCATTACACAGGGGCTATGTGGTTTTTTGTTTTTGTTTGTTTGTTTGTTTCTTTCTTTCTCTTCCACTGTCCATTAGCCAGTGTATTGAGACAATGCATAGAATGGAGATGATGCTTTTTAGTAAGTTAAACTAAAAACTAATGAAAATGATTCTTAGGCTTATTTGTTATTTATGTAAGAAGATTAGATTCACTTGTTTGAAAGCCTTGACATTGTCTCCTGTAATTTAATGATTATCCCAGGATGGTAGACATATGTGCACATAAACACAGCTTTCATTTTATCTGTGTGTGTGTATGCGTGTTAAAAAGCTACTCCATTTCGTCAACATCCATCTGTAGCCCTCAGTGATCATTTAGTCTTCCAAGGCGTGAGGTCATAACAAAGTACAGCAGCTCCACCCATTAAACTTAGAAACCAACTTTGGGGTCCATATTCAAATCCCAAGTGATCAGAAGGGAAACTTTTGTAACAATGGGACCTTTCACAAGGTGCACAAAGCAAGGGGGGGGGGGGATTAAGCCCTTTCTAAATTTTTCTATTTATTTTTAATTGATAGAGTTAGAACTTTTTAATCACACCTGACATTTAAATAATTCCACAATGAGTTTAAAGTTATCAAGATGAGAACATTTTTATTCCTCACCTTTATGTCCTTGACAGCGCTAGAGTTCAACCTTGTATGTGTACGCTTCCTTTTATTGCTTCAAACACCAGCTCATTCATCTCTTTTTTCAGTCATATATATGAGTATTAACTGGTTAAGCTGTATAAATGATGACGATGATGATTTCACTTAATTCCATTTTAAATTTATAGCTGCAGGAGTTTGAAGCAGCACTGAAGCAGCGAGATGGCATCATCACCCAGCTCACCGCTAACCTGCAGCAGGCCCGCAAAGAGAAAGACGAGATCATGAAAGAATTTTTGGAGCTGACCGAGCAAAGCCAAAAACTACAAATTCAGTTCCAGCAGGTAAAAGTACTTTCATATTTACCAACTCAACTGTTTATCTATTCTGTACTTTTTACACTTTAAATTACAAACAAAAGTATCATATTAAAAGTCCCTAATACATCTTTGTGATAAGGTGGTTTTGTAACCTTTATAAACTGGACCTGTGTTTTCCCCTTTATTTTTTCTACTGTCTGATCTGACTGATGATTTCAGCTGCAGGCAGGTGAGACACTGAGGAATACGAGCCACAGCAGCACCGCGGCTGATCTTCTGCAGGCCCGGCAGCAGCTCGTTCAGCACCAACAGCAGCTGGACGAGATGAATGTTGAGGTCAGAAAACTCCAGGAGAAGATCAGTGAGATGGAGTTGGTAAGAAGTTGCCTTGTCTGTTAACGCTACATGTTAATTTTTTTGTGTTCAGTTAAATTGGTTGCACAGTGTTTTTTTTGTTGTTTTTTTTTGTTTTGTTTTTTTTAAATGTAGCCCAAGCATTTCTAAAATGTAATTGTCTTTGTAGTCAGGGAGAAGAACTGAAGAATCATTTACCCAAAGGATAAATGAAAAGGACTTACTGATTGCTCAACAAGAAAATGCTATTTCGAGTCAGGAGCAGTCACTGACAGAGTTGAGAGCAGCAGAGGGGTCTTTTGCACAAACACTGAGAGAGAAAAATCAGTTCATTTCAGAGCAAACTGCAATAATCACAGAACATGAGCGGTCACTGACTCTGCTCAGAGATGAACTTGCTCATGTGGGAAGGACTACAGATGAGAATATTATACCGCAGTCAGATGAGAAAGATCTCATTATAGCAGAGAAGGAGAGAGTCATTTCAGAACGTGACTGTTCCGTTACGCAGCTCGAAGATGAGCTGGAGGCCTCCGAAAAACATCTGCGTGAGCTCCAGCAGCGAATGGCTACAAAGGAATCTGAGCTGGAAAGATGTCTGGATGAGTTGGAAAGCACGAGGTCTGACTTGGAGAGTTATAAAAATGAAGTAGAGAGTTGTAAATTACAACTGGAGATGGAGCAGAAGGAGTTCGAAATTTGTAAGGGTGAACTTGCGACCTCCAGACAGAAAGAGCGAATGTCATCTAATGAAATCATGCAGCTCATGGGCACAGTCGAAGATCTGCAGAAGCGCTGTCACCGGGGCAGCATGTCTGAGAGTGACACCGTCCAAAAAATGCAGGAAGAGACTGAGAGGAAGCTGGAACTTCTCAGGGCGGAGCTGGACGAGATGTATGGCCAGCAAATTGTCCAGATGAAGCAGGAGCTTAATTTGCAGCATGCAGGAAGAGTGCAGCATATGACCGAGCAACATCACGCAGATCTCGAGCTTCTAAAAGCCCAACAACTGTCCAAAAGTCCCACTGGCAGCACCGCTGAGGTGGGCGCACTTAGCACTAAGATTCAGGAGCTCCAAGAAACTTTAGCGCAGTCTCAATCTATGCACGAAAAAGCCAGACATGAGCTAAGTGAAGTAGCCAGAGAGAAGGTCAGCCTGCAGGCCAGGGTGGATGGTCTTCTTCAAGAGCTGCATTTAGCTAAAGACAAAGTGGAGCAGGTATCTCACAGTCTTCTCTCTCAGGAAAGCCAACAAGTTGAGCTGCAACAGCTCCAAGAGACCATTGACAATCTGAGGAGTGAGCTGTCTGCTGCTCAGGAAGCCGCACAAGAAGCTGATACTAAACATGAATCTGAAATAACCAATTACAAGATTAAGCTGGAGATGATGGAGAGGGAAAAGGATGCTGTGCTGGACCGCATGGCAGAGTCACAGGAAGCAGAGCTGGAACGACTGAGGACCCAGCTTCTGTTTAGTCATGAAGAAGAGCTCACCAATCTTAGAGAAGACTTGCAAAGAGAGAATTTCCTAAACACAGAAAACCTTCTCAATGAAGCTGCTATCAAACATGAGAAAGCACTGGATGAGCTGCGCGCTGGTTATGAAGAAGTAGTGCATTTGTTGCAAAGAGAGAAAGCAGAATTTGGCACAGAGCGGGATGAACTTTTGCACCAGATTCTTGGACTCAAAGAAGAACTCAAGATGGCTTTGCACAGCTCTAAAACCGACGAGCTGGTCCAGCAGCTCCAAGAGCTTCAGGCTGAGCTTGAGGAACTCAGAAAGGGCGGAGAAGAGCAAGCAAGAATGGAGACTGAAATTCAGACAATACTAAAAAAGACGGAGGTACTTGAAAACCAGACAAAAGAGCGAGAACAGTATTGGGAGAACAAGCTTAAAGAGCATGAACAGGAAAAGGAGACGCTGATCCAATCAAATAACACTTTGAAAGAAGAGATTAACACAAAAATCATGAAAATTGAGACACTCACAGTGGAGAACAATCAAAGCCAGCAACAAGTAGCTCAGCTTAGGGAAGAAGTAGAAAAGCAGAGGACTACTTTCTCTTTTGCGGAAAAGAATTTTGAGGTAAATTATCAGGAGCTGAAGGAAGAGTACAAGTGTCTCATTGAGGCAAAGACGCAGCTGGAAGAGAGGACACGGAAGGAGACATTTGAATTTGAGGCAAAAATTGCCAGCCTTCAGTCACAGATTCAAGAGCTGGAGGAGAGCAGCAACATGGAGGACACAACTGATAAAGCTGTGATTGAAAAACACTCTACTGAACTAATGGAGAAGCTTAATGTTACTTTGAGTGAGAAGGAAAGCCTGACTGGAAGGCTTTCTGAAGTTACAGAGCAATTAATGTTTGCAGAGAGCAAAGTGGGACAACTGGAAGAAGAGCTGATGAAAGTGAGACGAGAAAACTCGGAGGTCATTGCCCGAAATGAAATCCTAGAGAAGGAACTGGAAAAGAAGCAGGAGATTACGACAGAGCAGATAAGAGGGCAGGATGCCCAGAGAAAAGCTAAGCTCCAGGAAGATGAGGGAGCCCTTGAGCCAGTTTGTTCTTCGGTGGATCATGATATTCACATTCAGTCTCTGCAGGAAGAGATCAAGGCTCTTCAGTCCCTCTTACAGGCAGCTGAACACGAGAGAGACACCATCCGGCAGACTCTGGAGCTCCACAGGCTCTCACATACTCCATCCCCGGCAGCAGTGCAGTCCTCGGGGGAGGGACCTGTTGAAGGACGATCCTCCCCGCAGAAATCCTCAGGCTCAGGGTCAAGCAGGCGCAAGAGGCGGCAGAGGTCGAAGCAGGAGCGCAAAGTGGGCTCTGCTTTTTCAGAAAGCAGAGAAGAAAGACAAGGGGAGGAGAAAGAGGAGGCAGCGACTGAGGAAGAGAGAGCTAAAAGTGCTGCAGAGGAAGAGATGCAGCCTCAGATGGAGAGCCAGGTTGTATCTCGTTCAGGAGAGGTGGCCGGTAAGGAGGACTCCACTGACGGATATCAAGGAGACGTAGGCAGAGGCTACATCAGCACAGAGGTAGGCACTCGCATGCATCTGCTGCAGCACACTGCTACCGTTTTCCTTTGCCTTTTTTTTTTTTAAAGTCTGATTACAATATATGTCTAAATGATGAAAGAGCTTGCGTAAAGAGTTAAAACTGCCTGCATCACAATTAATGCTGGGGTACTTGGTGTTATTATTATTATTATTAGCTTTGTAAAAGAAATGTGTTGATTGTGTATTCGTAGCCAGATCTTGCTGAAATATTGAAGAGAATATGACTGAGGCTTTTCAGCACTGACATATTTTTCTCTCTAGTGAGAAACAGTTATGATTGCAGATTGCCTTCAGGCTTGCTCTGAAAGGTAGCACTGAGCAACATAGTCAGGCTGCTGTGCTGAAAGATACAGTTTCAAGTTTAAGCAGACCATTCAGCCAGGTAATTGTGGGAAATATGCACGCTCAGTACAGCCTGCATGTTGCATTGAGGTGTCCATTGATATTCTGCTCATTTCTACTTTTTAAAGGGGTGCTATTCAATATTTATAATCGGCGCCTCCTCAAACGGAGTGTAATAATGTTGCATTTTAAAATGGCTGGAAATGGGGAAGAAAAGCAGTCAGCGAGTCTTCTGATAGCTTTGAATCATTGCCGTTGTGCAGAAATATGTACATTCTAGTTTCTTTCCATCCTGCAGGGAGTGAAGGGTTTGAGGTGAGAAGCCATTTTAACCCAGTCACTTCTGTGTCTGTGTCACTTCAAGCTGTGTCACAAATGCACAAAGAGTACAAAAAGATTGTGTATGCTGTCTGTCTGCCATTTTCACATCTGTGCCTCGTCATTAGTTTCTCTCACCTCCTGGGTTGGAAAAGCCAAACATGCAAAACCCCAAAAATACAGAAAAAGCAAGGGTTAAAAATGTAAAGCAACACTAAACAACTAAAGTTTTAGTTTAGTAGATAATGTAGTTGATTTGCGGCGTAAGAGCCACATTTCTATTTAAAGGACTTTTTTTACTGATATTTATTTATTTATTTTTTTTTACTGATGTTCTGTGTAGAGTTAATGCTGGATGAGATGGGACAAAATTCCTACATCCTTTGCAAAGTGTAGTGGATACTTCTAGGAAAGCGTTACTAGATGTACTCCATGCTCCCACTCAGGAAGTGATCCATAGCAGTGCATCTTACCTTTCTGTCCATCGCTGTCTTATTTGTGAGCGCTTGTGGGAAAATGTCAGCTTTAAGAACTACAATATGTTTACTCTGCTTGCTTCTTTAGGTGAGCGCACATGGGCCGACCGGCCGCTCAGAGCACGCTGTCGAGGGAGAGCTGACCGAACATGTAAATGTCACTTAAGCTCACATCCTGCCTTTTGGTTTTCAGTTGCTTTGATGCATCAAACAGTGTGATGTAAAGGTCAAAATATTAAAAAAACAAAACAAAACCCGCTTATACAGCTGCAGTACAGTGGAACCTGTGCTTTAATCCTATACCCGTCTGATTTTTAAACATTTTTTTTTAAAAAGGATGAATAAATTCCTCCTGTTCACGAGTAGGTACAGGCAAAGAGATTTGATCATTTTCACACTCGACGTGCCTCAAATTACCAAGTAGATGTGCTTGTTGTGTAGGCAGAAAATTTTCACCAGGCAAAATAAAAATAAACTCTGCATCAGCAGTTGTATCAGAGGGCCTCAAAAAAATTTGAAAATAAAAATTGTCATCAGAGGAAAAGCATGCTGTAAGGAATACGGGGGGGGGGGGGCTCTGTTTTTAAAAGTAAAATGGTCCTTGAAGTCAGGGAGCAGCTGGGGATAATCCTTGACAGTGCCCTGAGGCAGATGCTGAAGAGAGCAGCTAACAAAGTCTGCAAGTGTCTGTGCAAAAAAAAATATGCTCGTAAAATCTCTGTAAACATCTAAAAACCTCCATTTAACATTAGGAGATAGACTGTAGACTACTCCTTAATAAAACTACGCCATTCCCACTTTAACGAGTCTCTTGAAAACAAATCTGGGAATTACTTTATATATTTGAGCTTTTCCTTTTTCAGTTTTTGTAGTAAAAATGTGTCATTTTTACCACAGAAGCAATTAAAAAATTTTTTTATTACATGTAGCAGCGGCACATCATAGCACAACTGCCATCTGTTTGTTAGGCACTGACCATCTCTCATCTGCATGGTTTTTTTTTGTTTTTTTTTAAGCAGCAGCATCTGCAAAGCTACAGGTTTGAAAAGAGTGTCTGCTCTGCATCTGTCAGGTGTAGTGCGAACGGGGAGATCGCGTCATTTAAGTACACCCTGTTCAGAATGTAGAGTGCACTTTA
Organism: Tylochromis polylepis; assembly: GCA_015107715.1. Lineage (NCBI taxonomy): Eukaryota > Metazoa > Chordata > Actinopteri > Cichliformes > Cichlidae > Tylochromis > Tylochromis polylepis. The sequence continues at coordinate 2,653 of VVHJ01056580.1, read as the reverse complement.
AAACGTTTGACATCAAAGGTAACAGAATCGCAGGTTCACAAGTGTGTAACCATAATGAGTTTGTGCTAATGCACGATGCATAATTAGAGAGAGAGAAGCCTCACCGTGGGCCTTTTGTTCCTCGTTAAAGAAGTGATAATAGCAGACCTCACATCCTAAACACAGATGGCTCATATCACGGCTCCGCCAAACAAATATGATTGCTGGCGTTATATTATTTCATAATTTATGTCTTCTGGTTATCACATTGATGTAGTATTCTGCAAAATTTAATTTGCGGTCAATTATAACTGATATGTGATTATATTTAATTCTCTTTTTTTTCCATTTTATCTATATCCTAATGCTCTACTTGTGTATATATATTTAATAGCATACATATACTGTATATCTGTATGGAAAGACGCACTCCTTTGTGGGTTATTTGATGTTGATGAGATGATCTCTTCTTCCTGCTTTAAGGGTGAGTGCAGGTTGCAAATGGAGGCCCAGCGCATTAGCCTGTCTCAGATCCACGCCGCCCAGTTTGAGCTACTGCAGGAGGAGACCGACGCCCGCACACGCTCTATGGAGCTGCAGCTGCAGGACCTGAAAGATCGCGGTGCGTGGGGTGAGCAGATGGAGAGCTTTGTGTGCATCTGTGTTTGTGGCAAAGCAGAGCAGCAATCTGATGGGCTCATGTGTCCTCCGCTTTTTTTTTTCTTTCTTTTTTTTTTTAAATACCGTGTGCTTATAGTTATAGCTGAAAACTTGTATGATATTATATTACCTGCATCATTTTTGTGCTTGTTTTCCTTAGATGAACAAAAAGGCTTCAGATACCAGGATGTGATGCAAGCTGTGTCTGAAGAATGCACTGCGATTATTCTGGTAATTACTAAGGAATGATATTTGAATTTGGTGAATCCCTTTTTTTTTTTTTTCCCCAAAGTGTGGCACTTCGGTATCATCTCGTGGAACCTCATCTTTGTCTGTTTTCAGTCTTTTCGAAAACTCTTTGGTGAAGAGTTTTTGGTGAGCGCCGATGCAGAGAGCAAGTCGCTCACTTCAGAGGAACGACCAGTAACCAGTGACTCCACCTCCATTGTCTTAGAGGCCAGAGGTACGCTTTTAATAAGTACATTAAACAAAAATTGCACATTATAAAACACATGGCTCTCCTGAATGCAGCACCATGGGTCACCGCTAATTACTCTGTAGCTACTAAATGCTTTTACCTCACCCGCTGCAGGTGCACACTCAGATACAAAAACAAAATGTAACCCTCCTTTTTATTTTGCTTTCTTTTTATTTGTAGAGCTTTACAGAGAGCTTCAGCAGGTCAGAGAGAGGATTGAGCAGGAACATCGTCGACTCTCACAGCTCCAGGCTCTGCTGAGAGATGACGGGAACAAGGTAGAAACTTGCTCACCCGTAGCCACAAGCTGTGCTTCAGTTCCATACTACAAGCTAATTCCAGCCAAGCTTTGAGTTTTTATTTTATCACAATCAAATATTTCAATATCAAATATTTGAATATGTTCACAGCAGAAATAATGATAATTCATTTGGAGTTTTTTGCCATCTATTGATCAAAGTAAATTAAGTCACTGGAAAAGGTAAAAAAAAAAAAATTATTGGAGTGTTTAAAAAAAACAAACAAACAAAATGCTGTTAAATCTTTGGAAATATGTTCTGCTTCCTGTTTATGGAGTTTCAATGGCCGTGAACTTTCTTAAGTAGCAGGCTGGACTGCATGCATCAGTACATGAATTGTACTGTATCATTTTATGTTAGTATAAAACTGGCAAGTAAAAGGTTTTGCCATGGCAATTATTCTGTATGGGGAATAATATTTTATAGCGCTGAACTGTTTGCTTTGAGGAGCAGTAAAGATTAAAGTATGCGTGGAAGAGTGCCACTAAATCTGTTGTTTTCCAGATGAATGAACTGCAGACGGCGTACAATGAGCTGAAGAACAACAGTGAGAAGGAGATCTCTGACCTCCGAGAACAGGTCGCCTCTTTAAGCCCCTCAGCAAGCAAAGGTAAATCTGGAGTTCATTTTTCTGATAGAAAATTAAAAGCTATTATATGTCAAGCTACTGTGTAAAAGCTCATGTAAGTGTGTAATAATAATAAGTCTTAATGATCCCAGGTTTAGGATCACTGTTGTTCGTTCTCTTGTAAGCTGTCTGCAGCTGCAGGCTTTAAAGTGTTGCAGAGTTACGCTGTTGAAGTGTGTGATGGTTGTTGTGCCCAGAAGGTCCCTCATACTTTGATCTGGTGTCTTGTTTGGACGGTGCATTTTAAATTTTTGTATAAACTGCTTTGTATTCAGACTGTTTCTCAAATGTGTATAAAAGAATGCAAATGCAGTAAACGGCAAAACAACGTTTTGACTCTTCTGTCCAAAAATATTCAGTTTATCTGTTATTGTTACTAAGTTATTTCTCTGCTCATTCATTTCTTGCTAGATATATGCATGTAGGCTTTTGGCACTGCAGCAGGCTGCACTCTCAGAACAAACATAAAAGAATCTTCTAATCAGTTTAAATTTCTGATGCTTTCTAGTTTCACATTTCACCTCTGTATCGATTAGATCTGGAGGAGCAGCCCGGTGCATCTACCTCCCTTACCATGGAGTTGCAGAGGCTGAAGGCTGAGGCCAAGGA
>VVHJ01056573.1:10170-24573 GCA_015107715.1 Tylochromis polylepis | reverse complement strand
TTGCAGAATGATAATTGATAGTGTCATTAACGGTTAATGACACTATCAATGGTTAATGATTAACCATTAGCATAACGCGGTTTGCTAATCAGTAAATAACCAGCAATATCTGTTTTTTGTTTTTTTTAACGTCAGTTAATGTTATGGAAGGGCCCAGTTGTTATGGAAAATAGTTGTAGATGACTTTGCTGCAAGAAAAACCAGGAGAGTAAAGCTGTAGCAGGTTATGTGAGATTGAGGAGATGGTGGTGTAGTTTTTAAGTCATTCAAGTTAAGGCAGTACCAAAAACACCACTAGAGGTCTTTGTAAGATCATCTTTTTATTTATTTTTTATTTTTATTCAAATCCTTGTATTTTTTGTGCCTACTCATTTCTTTAATATTAAAGTGCCATATTTATATTGTATTTATAAGTTAATGTCACTTGTTTACACTTTTTATTTTGGGAGTATTTAAATGTAATACTTTATATAAGCTATTTATATTGTATTTCATATGTTCAGGGTTTTTTTGTATTTGTTTCTTTAATTCTGTCTAAGCATTTTCAGTGTGCAATTGCTTTATTTAAATAAAAGAATGTTCAAGACAAAGCTATTAACTTTCTTGTAAGTATACGTACACTAGGAGTGGAATTTACTGCGATGCAAGGGGGCGCCACCTAAAATCTTGCCTAGGGCACCATATTGGTTAGGGCCGGGCCTGATGTGACATTTTATGAGTTACCTCACATGTTCACTGATCATCTATGAGTGCACGTGCTTTGCAGCGCATATCAATGTGGGAGTCTGAGTCGTCAAAGGAGACAGCTGGTGATCTGTTAGTGTTCCTGACATGGATTACAGTATTTAGTGATTCTTTGTATAACGAAGTGAAATTGCTGCGCAAACGGGTAAATGAGTCAGTGTTGCTGTGCTGAACAGTGAAGACGCAGTGACTAACATTTGCTGTCGTAAGGCCGCGTCCTTTCACCCGTGAATACACTCACACACATATGGGCTTTTATGCACGCACATAATACATCCAACTCACATGCACGAGAAAAGAGAAGGATGTGGAAAAAGAAAGCATTGTTCTCGAAACACGGCTGCCTGCTTCTCTTTAGTTTTTCCTTTTTCTCCCGGTCAGTGATTGGGAGACAGTGCCCGTTATCTCCTTCTGTTCTCTCCCTCATACTGATAAAAAGTAACTGTTCAATGTCAACAAGAGCTCCTCAGACAGCCACTCAGTGAGCAAGAGCAAGTGTGCATGAGGCAAGGGAGAAAAGGCCCAAGCTCTGCAACAGCATAACAGAGACAAAGAGAATTTTAATATAAACAATCTGTTGTGCAAAAACATTAGAAAATCTTCTTGGTGTTTGTGGTGTCAACTGGTAGCCAGCAGAGGGCAGCGTGGAGATGTGTAATGTTTGATCATTTCAGAGAAGAAGTTCAGTTGATGGAAAATATCTTATTCTTATAACGAGATGTGTAAGTTATGTCAGAGATTATGCCATCTTCTATCATTTGCCCTGTTCAAGGTTTTCAGTGAAGTAAAGTATTGGAGTACATTTACTTGAGTACTTAAGGAGTCTTATAACATAGTGTGCTTGTATTTTACACCACTACATTTATTTGAGAGTTTCATTTACTGATGTCCACCTGAAAGAGCCTGCACATAGACACTGAATGAACCCTAACAGAGAGAAGGGGAACGTTTCAGCAAGGAGCTTCAGAGCAGGATGAAGTATATTTTTGTTCTTCTGCCACTGTCTTTATCTCATTTCTATCAGCATTCACTTAATTAACATTCCTACTTATTTTCAGAGCATTTACTGTTGAATTCGTCTTGTTTTGTGTGCCATTGTTTGAGGCTCTGTGAGAGAGAAAATGAGGGAGAGAACGATTTTGTTTGTATTGACCCAAGCTGAGCAGAGCTCGAGTGTGTGTGTGTGTGTGTGTGTAGTGTGTGTGCAGAGGTTTGGTTTCCCAGCTGTGTAAACCGGCGCTGGCCACACTGTGACTGTGTCAGCACACTCAGGCTGAAGCAGTGGGAAAAAGAAATAAGAAAATGTCAGGAACAACATGTTTCACAGAAAGATCAAATGTGGGCGAATTTAATGAGAGATAAAAAAGAGCACAGATAGGGAGGAATAAAACACCGCCGGGCCAGTCTTCGTCTCTCTCTAAAGCTGCCGTAGAAATCTCTGTCAGGCAATTTGGGCTGAAGTGAAGTAACTTCCAGTTCACTGGAAGTCCATCCAGACAGCGAGAAGAGCGGCCAGAGTGTTTGCTCACTCTTCCTGTCCATCACGCTCTCATTCGTTCCCAGAAGGCACCGGTAGTCATGACTTTATTTTTCCTCCCTCTACAGACACTCCAGTGGAGCTGGGTTCATCCGGTTTGATTAGACAGGCATTTCAATGCTGTTTCTATGCATGAGCTGCAATCACGAATCAGTGCTAAATATAAGCATATTTTGGGAGGAGCCTGACTGTATTTCTGTGTGTGAGGGATTCAAAGGAATTTTGTCACGCTGAGTCAGAAGGTCTGAGTCACGGCCGCAGCGAGCTCGAGTTTCAGGGGAGGTTTTCTGATGCTGGAGCGCTGCTGCGCCGTTTGAAGACAACGCCACATGTGTGTTTGAAGTTTAGTAAAAGTGCCCACGCGCACGCACGCACACACACACACACACACACACACACAGAGTGTAAACAAAGAAACACCTCGCATGTGAAATCCAGAAGCGGTCATATCGGCAATTAAAAATGAAAGCACTAAAATAAACAGCAGGAAACCATGTTAGAGCTGGATGGCAGTTAAGTCGAGTTTAGTTCAGTTTATTTGGTTTGGCTTGGTTTATTTTAGTTGGACTGTAGTTTAGTTTAGTGCCGTCGTACTCGTTCATCTGTTTAATATTTCAAGGTTGTGAATTTACATTTTAAAAAAGGCACATTTGAGAATTTAATAGTATAATAATATTGTCACAACTTTCTAGCATCAGCGCTCTGCTGCTCTGTTCAGTTTGTTCCGTTTCTGAAGACTTTTTTATTTTTATTTATTTTCAGTGCAGTTTAGTTTAGTTCAGGTTAGCTGGTTTAGAGTAGTTAATCCTCAGTTTGAGACCAAGAGGAGACACAAACACCCGGGAGGGCCGCGACTGGTGGGGGGAGCTGGGACTGGTCAGCTTTAGGTTTAAAAAATTAAAAATCAATAGCTGACATCTGGAGAAACTCATAGGAGGTAAAAACAGGCGGGTATACATCAAAAGGAGCAAAACATCGGCGGCAGAAAAGTTTAGGAACGGGAGCGAGAGCGGCTGTGACGGGGCGAGTAGCGGGGTGATCCCTGAGTCTAATTAAGTTTAGAATGGTTTATTTTATCCAGTTTAGGTTATTTATTTTTAATTTCATTAGTGTAGCAGGATTAAATTCAGTTAGTCTCTTCTCAAACGATGAAACACTAATGTGAGACCACAGGAACAGGGTCCGGTTTTAGCTTTACAAGGCAAGCCTGTAAATATGATACCTTTATGTTTAAAAAAAAAAAAGTCACATTTGATCAAATACACGTCATAGTTACATAGTTCAGGTTTTTTTTTTTTCGTTTCTGAGCGATGACTATGGGAAAGAAAATGAGAGAGACTTTTCTGTTTTATCTGTTTGAGTCAAACCATAATATTTAAATGATGCACTCAGAACAGTTTGGAGGGAAACTTGTCCGCTGGATCTGCGAGCAACCCCGACGCAGACAGTCCTGTTTTCCAGGCCAAGTATTTGAGCTGGTTTAACGTCTGTAATCATTTGTATTTTCTTGGCTTATCACGTGATTTTTGAGCAGAATTTTAATCTAAAACAAATGACGAACAGCAACAGAAAGTGACGAAAGCCGCCAATCTTCAATCTGGTCAGAGCAACATAAAAAAAATACTGAAATACATCAAACCAGTCGGATTAAAAAAAAAATCAAAGAATGCAGCTCTTGAGTAAATGTAAATTTTTACTTTAAAGTCCTGTTTCAGACCTGTGTGTGTGTGTGTGACCGGATGCTTGTGTTTTTCTGATGGTTGTTTATTTACTCAAGGAAACGGATGCAATGTCTGACTTCATAGCACACCTCGCTGTTGTAGAAAGCAGCTTTCATCACACCTTGTTCAGTATTAACTGCTTAGGCTACAGTGTGTGTGTGTGTGTGTGTGTGTGTGTGTGTGTGTGTGTGTGTGTGTGTGAGAGAGAGAGAGAGAGAGCACTGCCTGGTCCCAGATAATCCTCCTCTCAGTGTTTTACACATGACTGCTTCTTATTCTCTTCCCACACACACACACACACACACACACACACACACACGCGCGCGCGTGTGCGTGCTCTCTCTCTCCCTCTGGCCGTCATTGTTACACATTTATTATGGTTTGACCTTTGACCCTGCTGTCACAAACGCCACCAAGCTGTGCTGCTTATCAGAGAGTTAAATCAGTAACTTCATGAGGTTGTTCACACTTCACTTGTAACATTTTATTAGCCTTTATGGACTTTTATAATCCAAAGACTGCTCGAGAACTATAAGAAAGGAAGGTTTTAAGCTTAAAGAAAAACCAAACATAGCAATGACTAAAAAAGATCACCATCATTTCTGAAAACTCTGAGGATTTATTGAGCAAACTTTGGAGAGTCCTCAGGATGAATATGTTAGAGACACTTTAAGTCTCTGGCTTCACAGTGCTTTTCTGCTTCGAGTCAGTGGGTAGTTTTGTAGGAGGGGGGCAGGGCCACTAAGTCATAACTCCTCCCCTTTTAGCTCTGATGAATGTAAGGGACAACCAAAGAAAGAGAGAGAGACAATAGACTTTAATCACTCATGTGGTTGAGAGCTGTTGGCAAACGGAGTTCCTTGCGCGCCGAGAGGGGAGGAAAAAAAAACAGGCAGGAGAAACAGGAAGGGAGAAGACTGAGGTGGACAACTTGAGTGGGCATTTCTCATCAGTCACACCTCTGAGCTGGAGACAAGACCATTCTGCAACCTTACTGAGACGCGAGGAGGGCGAATCTGACATTAGTTCATCCTGAAGAAAACCCTACACCTCGTCACAGCTCATAAAGGCCACAGATCCAGACGTCTCCATCCACCCTGCCTTCCAGGCTAGAGTATGATCTGCTGTCCTCGTCACCCCTGCTGCTGATGCAGGCGATCAGCATGATCTCTCACTACCCTCTGGCCACCTTTCTACCCTGGCCTACAGGCTCCTACCATCACCACTACCCCGACCTGGACTGCGCCTTACTGCTGGAGGGGGAGGGAGGGGTTGCCCTGCAGAGGTACCAGCCTCGCTCCCCGGAGAGCAGCCCACGACACTGGGTCAGTTAGAGAATAATTACATCTATCAGTTCTTTTGTTTGCACGAAATCTATTTATATTTCTGGGAAGCACAGATATTTCCAGTCTCCTTAAACAATCTGGCAGCTGCTGGCCTTCGTATGAAGGCCTTCTGTTGTTTGGGAATGTGTGAGGTGCTGAAGAGTGTGTGTGTGTGTGTGTGTGCTGTCAAATGCTGGGTTTTTGGAAATGTAAATAAGAAAACTTTGGGGGCCAGAGTAGAGAGAAAACAAAAAGGCCACTGAGAAAACAAGCCTGGAATTATAAACATTAAAGATATGCACTGAGGAGCAAAGATACGGGTGATGTTTGCCACTTCTGTTTGTCGGATGATGATCTTGAGAAAGTAGAGGAGAAGCATAGGACAGGAAAATGTGTGTCTGCTCTGGACTCTGCAGAAGTTACACAGGGACGGCTAACGTGTACACATCCTGCTGTCTGCACAACACAAACCACTTTCAAAACCACATGAAACACACCTTTAGTTTTTTCCATATATTAAACTAAGAAATCGCTTGGTTAATGTTTTGCCATCTGTCATATAATTCCTCTATTTGGCCTCTACTCGAGTAAATTTTATGCAATAAGCCGACAGCTCATAGTGAAATAACGCAAACACGGCAGTAACCTTTGGTGACACAGACGGGTGTCCGGCTGACCTCTTATGAAACGCAGTAATTCTCATTCATTCTAACTACCCCTTACTGGTCATTTTCTGTGTGTGTGTGTGTGTGTGTGTCTTGCTAAGTGTTCAGTTAACAGGATCCATAATGTGTTGGACTTTGCTTTTGTTACATTTATTCTTCTATTTGGCTCTATTTTTATTCATCTTTGATGTCGCTTCCCCAAAACAGCGTGACTGCCAGAAAATTACCAGCGGCTTATTCCAGCTTAGCTGTGGCTATTTTTTTGATGCACACACTTACTTGTGGTATTAATGCTGAAGTGAAAGTATTTTTGGTGTTTTCAGACAGCACATAGGCACTTATTGGCTTGTTGAGAAGAGAAACTGAGGTCTGAAAACCAACCCGATGAAGCGTCCTTTAACAAAAACAATAAGAGGAAGAAAGAATAAAATCTCCCAGAGGCAGTATTTAATAACTCAATGAGGATGGTCAAAATTTCAGCCTGTTCAGCAGTGCAATGTCTGAAAGGTTTGAAAAGCAGAGGGACGTGCAGAACTTTGAAAACGAAAACTTTGACAACTAAAAGAAAATCTGCGTGTAAGAACAGAAGCAGTATAGTAAAGATCGACGAAGCCACGGCGACGACACCCGCCCGTTCAAAAGTGAATGTCAGGACTGTGAGGCTCAATCTGAGGACGCTATGCAAGCACGTCACATGCTGACTTGTCAGAGTGTTTCTGTCCATTTCCTGCCTGTTTAAGAGTTTATTGAAACCAGTTTTTATCGTGGACTTCACTGCAAGTTGAATTCTGTCAGAGGAGTTACCCCCTGCTGGCCTTTAGAGAGAGGTCAGATGTAAGGAGCTTGTTTTCATCAGTCTCTGAGTCTGAAAGTATACAAGAGTTCAATCCAAGCTGCTAGGAAGATCACTGAGTGGTGCAGGGGCCAAACATTTGTTGCTACAGCATTCAACAAGTGCTGGAAACTGATCCAATGAGCACTTTAAAACCCATCACAGTCACTGGAAAAGAAGCAGTAAATTCATGGAAACATTTTTGTGAGTGTCACAAACTGTATGAAATTACTCTTTTTGCTATCAGGATTTCATCCGTTTGGTCCAATAAGATTTGGAAAGTGTAGAAAGAGCTGTATGATTTCTTTCATTCCATTCGTGTGTGCAGAGAGCCGACAGGAAGTCAGCTGACTCAGTTAGCAGGAATCTCTGCCATGCTTAGTGGAGAAGGACGCTAATTGTGTGTGGGCCCAGAATTGTACGGGGGTGGGTAACATTGTTCTTTTAAAATTAGCGTTGCGTTCTCTTTCTTCTTCTCTTGAGGAAGTCCACATGTCTATGGGAGGCTGTTTGAGTGTGTGCAGTGTGGGTACTGCAGGTTTAGGTTTTGAATAGGAAGAAGAACATGTGGGGAGAAACAGACGGTTCTGCTGGATTCACTGTGATTGCTCTTTTATTGGTACACTGAGCATCTTATACAGTGCAGTGATGTATTTGTAGTTATTTTTCACATTTAGAGGAGATGAGTGTGACACAGTGGTGCCTGAAGACCATCCTCCTCAGTGCCTGTCTGACATCCTGGCTGTCATGTTGCCCCATCACACAGCGCTGTTTCCTGCAATTGTTTGAAGGGGTAACGATGCTGGAGGTTAGCCCACAGACCTCCTCTGAATGCTCAGGTTACATACATCAGCTCTGCTGTCAGATGCTTATCTGTTTGACTGTTTTTACAGAGCTGCGATTGTCCACATACTTGGACATATGGTCTTTCCATAAAATGATGTAAGGATAAACAAAAGCATTTGTGGCACAGCTTCTCAGACTTTGGTGCTACTTGCAGGAACTCCCAGAACTTTCCTTTAGTGAGAAATCTGGCATTCGTGTCAACAGCAACTCCTTGTGTTATTTTTTGAACATGTAGGATAACCTGCTCCGAGTGCTTCTCGGTCTATTCTTAGTTTACTTCTTACCCACTTACACACATTTATGAAACCATGTGAGTCATAAAATAAGTGACTGCAGTGATTTCTCCTTTGCACTCAGCCTGTTGCAGACAGCTGTCAGGTCCACAGTTCAGGTCAGAGTTGAGGGAGGAGTGCTGAGGAGGCAGTCATTATCAAAGGTTCACTGACGTTAAAACTTACGACTGGAATGTGCACATAAAAAACTAACTTGATAATAAAATGCATGTTTTTGGTCACATAAAATTCAACGTTGGAGGGTTAGTGGCAAGAAGGAATGAAGGACTCGATAGAAATGATAGCTTCACTGTTATCTTCATTTTGAGGTCTGTAGTATCCTTCGCACCTTCCTCTCACTCAGTGATTAGGCAGTTTAATTAAGCTGCAGGTCCATCAATAAGAGCTCCAGCACTGGGAATATTAGCGGCTGGCTTACAGTAACCTGCAGGGCAGTTCAATAACCTCAGCCGGCCATACGCTCAAAACACAGAAGTGACTTTATACAGGAAAAACAGGGACAGGGAGTTTTGATGATGCTGTGTTTTCCATTGAAAGAAAGGCAGAAAGCTGAGTTAGCACTCCTGCTTCCTCTTTCTCGACTTCTTTGGAGAGAGAAGTGCACGTTTAGTGCTGATGCTCCGTGACGTCTCAGTATTTCCAGTCTTGCCTCTGACTTGTCGTTTGTTTTGATGACTTGACAACGATTTCAACATTTAGAGGATTTGTTCATCCGGATGAAACTAGTTTTTATGGCTTTTGACCTCTTTCTTTCTGAATTTACACAAAAACAGGACCATATCCTCTTCAGCAGCACAGTTCAGTAACTTTCTGACACTAAACTGGCAGACTTCTCTTTTCTCCTAAATGCAGGCTCTGTCGCCGTTTTCAGTCAGTCAGCCACGACGAATGCCATTTACACGTGCTGCCAGTCAAGTTGTCTAGTCGCCTGCAGCTCTTTAGAGGGCCATATTGTTAACTTCGACCTAATTAAGTCACATAATAGGACTCGTGTGAAAAGTCAATACTACAGGCATTGTTTCTGTCACCCAAATGTCCATCCCAGGGCAACAACACCCCAGGAGCAGCCTGCTCAACTGGGGCAGAAACTCATCACTCCATATGGTAGCTGTAAGGGTGCGTGGTGCTGACTGGTGTGCTAAAAGTGGGTTAATATGAGGCGGCACCGGCTTTCATTTAGTTTGTTTTTAATGCTTTGGGAGCGGTGTGTGTGTGTGTGTGTGTGTGTGTGTGAGCGTGTATTCATATCTTTGTGGGGACCAAAAATTGGAAGTTTTCTATATTTGTGGGGACCAACAGCCCTTATGGGGACCAAAATCCCAGTCCCCACAATTTTGAAGGCATTTTTGAGGTTCAAAATGTGGTTTTAGCATCAGGGTTACAATTGGTTATGGTTAGGTTTAGGGTAAAGGTTAGGATTCATTTTTCATGGTTAAGGTTAGGGTAAGTGGCTAGGGAAAGCATTATGTCAATTAGATGTCCCCACAAGATATGAATACCCGACATGTGTGTGTGTGCATGTTTGAAGGGGGGGAAGAAGGCCAGTAAGATGAATTCCTAATCAGCCTTCAGACTAATTTGTTGTCACAAGGACTTTTTCCTGAATATATTCAAGTGTTTATCAGAATGAATATTCAATTTGTTCGGATGTTCAATATTCAGATTTCAGTCTAAATGTTGGAGACTTTCTTGCATGCGACTGAATTGATTGGGTTGGTCCAGTCCTGAAGTAAACTGAAGTTTTAGCAGTCTTACTTTCATAACTAATTTTTAAAGCCTCTGGACGAGTATAGTTTGGGAGGTTGAATTAAAAAGTAGCTTCATGTTATGTTGAGAAGACTGAACTGCAGTAAATGATTAACACACAAATTAATGATCTGCAAATGACTGACTGGGGATAACTACGGATGAGTCAACTTCCCCTTGCATGTCTTCAGAGGTATAAAGTTCTCAATAGTTTATCGCACAGCGTAAAACAGAAAAGATTAATGTAAATGCACTTCGTCTTTACCTTGTATAAACAGATAATTCTGCTTCTGTCTGTAGGAAATCAAAATGCAATCCCTTTTTAAAATGTTCCATTTGTTAACAGATAATCTAAGTACCAAGTTAATCCTGCCACAGATTGTAATGTGTTTTATAATCCATTTGCAAAAAGAAAAGATGAGACTTAAGTGGCTTTAAGCCAATGTGAAAAAAAGAGTGGTTTGCTCAAAAGGTGTGTTGTGTGTTTGGGGTAAAACTGGTCTGTTTGTTAAGCAGGGTCTAACTCTGACTGACGTGTGACTGGAAAATAAGATTTGTAGATAAATGGGAAAAGAATCATGGACTCTCTGGTATTTCCACAAACCTGGAAAAGTGGAATATTAGGAATTATCTATTTAATACGTAGTAGGTCCAAATATAAGACGAAGCTGCTCCCGATCCTGTGCAAATCACACTTCATCTGTGCACAGTTGCAAAATTAAATCATAATACAAAAGAAATGGGTACCCCCGTTATGACAAGTTTAAAAAGGTGGATATCACAAATAACGGTGACCTTTCTTACAATGGCACAGTGCTCATAAAACTAAAAGAATTGCTTTTTCTAATGTCTCCTTCTTGCTACAGCAACAACTGCAAGACCTGCCACTGCCAAAAAATCTTTCAAGCAGAAATCGCCATTCTCATCACAACTTCTACCTCTCTGAACTATTCACACTCACTCGTGGTGCCTTAAGGCAAAGTGGTTTTTGTATCCAGCATCTTAAGAGAAGTGCATTTGAACTTGGAGTGTTTGATCTCTTTTTTTTGTCAGGTCACTTGAGCAGATGAGCTCTGTATCTATTAATATGCTTCTGTCTCTGGTGTCTTCCACACACCCCATGGAAATTTCCTTAGGGATTCATAAAGTATTCTGATTCTGATTGTTTGGACTTACTTGACACACAAGAATATAGCTGTTTAAGGAAAGGTTGATATAACAATGATTGGTATAGGCGATGTAGCTGAAATAGTAATCAACAGTAACCCTTTGATTGTACTTAGAAAGCATTTATCATACACAAGCCTAGGACAATGTTGTCATTTACAGTGTCTCTTCATACTGATGATCAACACACACCGAGCCTGGTTCTAAGCCTTCCTTGAGCCTGTCTGAGGTTACTACCTGTTAAAAGTTTTTCCTTCCTGCTGTTGCCAAGCACTTGCTCACAGGGGCTTGTCTGTTGCTGGGGTTCTCGCTGTATTATTGTAGGGTCTTTACAATAGAAAGCACCTTGAGGGGACTGTTGTTGTCATTTGGTGCTAAATAAAATTCAGTTGAAAAACTGGGTGCATGACATCCACGTGGTCCTTCATTAAGGGATACTAAGGGTAGAAGGATCTGACCTTTCAGAACCTCTGACCTCAGCGACCTGCAGCAGGGCCTGCTCTGTACATTTTCTATCTTTGCAGTTTATTTATTGTGCATGAGCAACTGCTGCTCCCCTTAAGTAATAATTCAGCAACATGTAATATGTATTTTGTTTACATTTTGTTCAGTTCACACATTTTGTACTTTTTCTCCATATGAGGTGTGTTTCTTTTTGTTTGTCTACTGTCTGTTTCCTGACAGCTCTGCAGTATCAGTTTAACTCAAGCAGCTAGTTGACTTTTTACTCTTATTTATTTAAATTTAAATACTTTAAGGTTTCTTCCTACTAAAGCACAGTCAACAGGGGAGGATTGTTAGGCTTCGCTCCACACTAATGTAAGGGCTTGATCTTACTGTAGTGCTCTTGAGATAATATAATTTGTTGCCATGTAAATAAAGTTGATTTGAATTTAAAACAATAGAATTAGCTTTATTTCATCACTTTCCCATTATGTCTGCTTGTTTCAATATAAATGGGTTGCTGCTGTCTCATCATGTGCCCATTAAAAGACCTTAAATCAGAGCATTTGTCTGTCTCTCTGAAAAGCAAATGGACCCGTAAAGTGACATTAAAATGCTTGTTGCTGTCCACACCATGAGTCAGCATTTGGTAGTTGGCCTTTAGGAATGAGTCATAGTGGATATACAGTGTGAGGGGGGAAAAGGTTCTGGAGCTGTTTATTCTGTTATGAGAGGTGTTCCTGTCATAGCTGTGGTTAGAAACAATCAAATGTGTGTGTTTGTATGTGAGTGCCTTTTTTCCAGGCATACAGCTTCTTGTCATCTTTGTTGTTTACTGTCTGTATGACTGCATAATCCCTGCGTTTAATCCGCATCGCTAAGGATTACAGATTAGATTAGAGATGATGGAGTGCAGCATTGTTGTGACCTCAACAAATATCTTGTTGGAGAGGAAGAATATGTCAGGAAGACCCATCTGAAGGTTTTTGGAGAGGCATGACATCATGTAACTCGCATGAACACTAACTCAGCTGATAACTTTCCATTCTAAAATTAAAAGGTGTCTTACTTCATATTCACTAACACTTATATTGCTTTTTTTTTCCTTTTTTTGCCTGTCCCGTTCAGCACCGTAGCAATCAGAATTATTGTCTGAAGGCCAAGAAAAATGCCCAACGGATTTATTTTTCCAAGTGGATCATTATGGGTTTGCCATACTGGTCAACTTGATTGATCTTTATTATTATTGATTTATTTTATTGATTTATTTTTTTTAACTTTTAAGATATTACAAATGGCACAGACATGACAGACATATTGCTTTTTTTCATTGTTGGACTAACAAGTTGGCCCATATTTAAGACCATAGTCATGCAGGCCTAGATCGCAGTCGGTGACTATTTTTCCCAGTTGCAAGGGAAAAATATGTGTTCTCCTACCAAGCAAGTGGTTACTGAAGGTTGCTACCAGTCGTCATGAAATCGATTGCTAAGTACCCAGTAACACCTAGAGACAACTTGTCTACAAACACTCACCCACTACTTACCAAGCTGTAGTGAGCCTTCAAAATAAAAGTTGTGGCTTTTGAAATATATTTGGTTACAGCAGTAAGACACAACTTTTACTTTAAAGGTGAATGTTCTTTGTTTGCCAGTCGGTCAGGGAATAAACATATCTCCTTAGTGACTAAAGGTTGCCAGGGATTTTTGATTGGTTTGGATTTGACTGAGACCTATTGTACAGTTCAGCTCTTTTCTAGGTTACACTACATGCACATACAGCGTTTTCAGTTAATTTATATAAGGTAGTTTTCCAGTACAGTCTATGACTGAATGATATTGACAGACCGGGGCCATTAAAGTATCTTGTCATACCATAAAAATGTTTCACACAGCAGACTCTCTGACTAAGCTTTTAAGATAAAACATCCTGGATATTGCGTTACACTCCCACTGTCGCTATTTGTCTCACCTTCTGCCACCTTCTTTTTTTTTTATTTAAATGAAACAACTCTTTTTAGTCTCTCAGAGATACACCATTTTTGTGTCTTTTGAAGGTTTAGATAAGGACATGCTTAAATATGACGGGCATCTACACAGTAATGAAAATGCATCATACTTAAGATTCTCCTGAATGAGCAACCGTGGTTCCTTCACAGTATGTAATAATTGCTCATCTTGTCTTCTGTTTATGTTGTTGAGCAGTTGATGTTGCTGCCAAGCATGAATGTATCTTCCTTTAAGGCATTTCATTTTTCCCATGAAAAAGAGCACAGGACAAATAATTTGCAGAAGAAATGCCAACACTGACCTGTTTTAAGGTTTGGTCAAGGAAGCATTACATGACAGAAACACTGATAATAAGATGTTGCAGGTTATTACTAAGACTTCACATTTCATATACAGTGAGGAACACAAGTATTTGAACACCCTGCAATTTTGCAAGTTCTCCCACTTAGAAATCATGCAGGGATCTGAAATTCACATCGTAGGTGCATTCCCACTGTGAGAGACAGCATTTCGAAAACAATTTAAAAATCATACAATGTGATTTCCTAAAGAATTTATTTGTATAGCACTGCTGCACATAAGTATTTGAACACCTGGCAATCAGCAAGAATTCTGACTTTCAAAGACCTGTTACTATGCCTTTAAAAAGTCCACCTCTACTCTACTTATTAATCTAAATTAGTAGCACCTGTCTGAGCTCTTTAAAGACACCTGTCCACCCCACAGGCACTCAGACTCCAACTACTACCATGGGCAAGACCAAAGAGCTGTCAAAGACACCAGAGACAAAATTGTGGACCTCCACAAGGCTGGAAAGGGCTACGGGGCAATTGCCAAGCAGCTTGGTGAAGCAATTGTTAGAAAATGGAAGAGGCTAAACACGACTGTCAGTCTCCCTCGGACTGGGGCACCATGCAAGATCTCACCTTGTGGGGTATCACTGATGATAAGAAAGGTGAGGAATCAACCCAGAACAACATGAGAGGAGCTGGTCAATGACATGAAGAGACTGGGACCACAGTTTCAAAGGTCACTGTCGGTAGAACACTACGCCATCATGGTCTCAAATCATGC
>VVHJ01056573.1:0-10150 GCA_015107715.1 Tylochromis polylepis | reverse complement strand
GGGCTACGGGGCAGTTGCCAAGCAGCTTGGTGAAAATAGATCAACTGTTGGAGCAATTGTTAGAAAATGGAAGAGGCTAAAGACGACTGTCAGTCTCCCTCGGACTGGGTTTCCATGCAAGATCTCACCTCATGGGGTATCACTGATGATAAGAAAGGTGAGGAATCAACCCAGAACAACATGAGAGGAGCTGGTCAATGACATGAAGAGACCTGGGACCACAGTTTCAAAGGTCACTGTCGGTAGAACACTACGCCGTCATGGTCTCAAATCTTGCATTGCACAGAAGTTTCCCCTGCTCAAGTCATCACATGTCCAGGCCCGTCTGAAGTTTGCCCATGACCATCTGGATGATCCAGAGGAGACATGGGAGAAAGTCGTGTGGTCAGATGAGACCGAAATAGAACTTTTTGGTCTAAACTTCACTCGCCATGTTTGGAGGAAAAAGAAGGATGAGTTGCATCCCCATTGACTCTGATATTTCCCTCAGAATGAAACTGGAACAGCTGTGGTGATTGCTATCAAAAACTTGAAAAATCAACATTTCCAGCTGTACTTTGTGATTACGAGTAGCACCCTAAACTCTAATGATAAGCATGGTTAACGTAACTGGAGAACATAAGTGTTTTAATCTAATCACAATGATGACCAGAGATGACATAAACTTGGACCTGTTTGGAAGCCGGTTTGAAGGCTGGTGTAAATAACAATCATAGGCTCATAGGTAATTAGCTGAAACAAAAAAAAGAAACTGTTCAGGTATAAAGACTAGACTGAAAACGAGTGAAATCATTTTCAGTCTAGTCTTTATATCTGAACAGCCAATGTCCAAAGATATACTTTGAAAGCCCTTCAGAAAGCTTGGAGAACTATTTCTAAAGACCACTTTAAAAAAAAAATGACAAGAAAGTCTGGCTTCTTGGAAGCAAAATCTAAAGAAATAAGGGGTAGCTCAAGACTTTGTCACAGTCCTGTATATGATTTGTGTAATTCACAAATGTTTTAATCATACATTTGTTTTAGCTACTGTGACGAAGAAAGATGAAAAGCTAAGCTAAATTCCACTTTTCATTTAGTATCAGAGGAACTTTATTTACATTGATTGTGAGTGGCTATCGTCCTTCTTCCTGCATAAGCACAAGTGCTTGGCAGTGGGTGGGGCTTAGGAAAATGCTTTGAGTGTCATGGCTGTAGCAGTAAGCAAGCTGACAGCAGCTTTCTGCCGATATGAAGGCTATTTATGACTTAAATGGATTACTGCTAGTAAAAACATAAATATCTAACTTAAGCTCTCTTAATTCTTCACATATGTATTTGTTGTGTATAAAATGGTCAGCTGAAACGCCCAGGGATAAATATTTTTTTGCTTCGAGATGTGAGTGTTGGACATGCCAGGTACACTCATTAATAACTAAACTCTGACGAAATGTCTCTGATAAACAGGTTTTCCTTCTGTTTAAACTGTAACTCTAAAATCGTGCAATAAAACAATTTAAGAATTGAATAAAGAAAAACAATGATAAGGAAGGAGGACACAGAGCCAGAAAGTGAACTCAGCTGGTGTTCAGCATGCAGCAGGAGCATGGAAACGTCTCACTGAGACTACTAAAAGAGTTAAGAATAAGAAATGCTGCTGCTTGTATGACCAAAGATTAAACAATGAGTGAAGTTGCCAAATCCTCATGGCACACCAATAAATCTCATACAGCTCTAGTGCCCTCTCCATGTACTGTATGATTCATCCAGTGTGTCAAATAGATTTCTCCTTTTTTGTGTTTGGTGTCCACCTCTAATACAAAATATATTAGTTCAACATGTCTGCTGAGCTGCTGCAACAGTTTTACTAAAGCTCAGGCATTTTTAAGAAAACATCCCAGAGGTTTAAGCGAGGGATGAGTAAGATTAGGTTCAGTTGTTGGTTGGTTTCAAGTAAATCCACTGGAACCTGTTAGCTACTCTGCTGACTTAGCCTCTCAGGGCAACAGCCAATATTTGGGGCGTCCAGTGTAGCTGGGACATCCATGTAGGGGATAACAGATATCAGGTTCAAGACTTCCTCTTCCATTCAGCGTTCATTGGTTTTCACTGATTTTGTTTAAATTAAACGAAACCCTACAGATTCTACATATTCATATGCAAATATCTGTTTATAGAGTGAAGTAAAGAGTTAAATCAGAACCACTTAATGGCAAGCTGGACTTCATGAAGTGCTACCAAACCTGCCAGCTATGACTTTCTACATCATTCCTTCTGAAATTAACAAAAGCCATAGGTGGACGCCGCTCACTCCTTCACAAATCGATCGATTTTGGTTCAGACACACTGTTTGATGTAGTATCCCTTATGCAATTACCGCTGACATCACAATCACAAACCTATAGCCCGCCATCTCTCCTTTTTGTTCACCTGCTTTTGTGCTGCTGCTGCCGCTTTTATTCCAGCACCTTAGCATGAAGGTTGAACCTTTACAGCCTCAAGGGACATGGATGAGTGACACATAATGCAGGAAGGAGCAGTGAATTGGTAGCACAGTAAGGCAGCAGCATTGTCTAGGCAGAGCTCTGGCCTCTCCCCAGGCGTCTTGGCCTTAGAAAATACCTGCTGCATTGTGTACCACTTTTATGGCGCCTCTCCCATTAGAAATGAACTTTGCTCAGAAAGGCGGTGGGGTGATAATGACGTGTAGTTTGTGTGTGTGTGTGTGTGTGTATCGAGGGGGTGGGAGGGTATAGTTAGAGGGATATGAAGTTGTGTGGGGTTTGAACAGGTTGTTAATAGTGACTGTAGTGTGGAGAGAAGAAAAACTGGGTTTCGTGTTATTTATACGAGAGAAAAACCTAAGATTTTTAAGACCAAACAGCTTAATGAACATACAGTGTTCAACTAAAAAGTTATGATTACTATTTATTTATATTTCTCCCTTGGAACTCCATATTAATGAAAATGCTGGCTGGACAGTTTCATTTTTTCAGCCAGATCTGTTGGCCAGTGTGAAATCCAAAAGAGAAAGTAATTTGGATATTTTAAGGCAGGAGATGAAACACGAGGAGAAGAAAGATACAGACGAAAAAGATGGAAGCAGGCGGATAGGGGAGGAGAGGATAGAGGGGTTTGA
Source organism: Tylochromis polylepis (assembly GCA_015107715.1). Lineage (NCBI taxonomy): Eukaryota > Metazoa > Chordata > Actinopteri > Cichliformes > Cichlidae > Tylochromis > Tylochromis polylepis. Next base: position 7,035 of record VVHJ01056573.1, on the reverse strand, counting down.
CAGATGACCTGATTTCTGTGGCAAAGTAAGGTGACAACCAGCATGAGGTCATCTGTCACTTTCGCACAGCCTGCTAATTTTAGAATATCATCACCCTCATCTTTCTCCTTCGCCCCCTTCCCTGCCTGCCCCCTCCCCCCTCCACTCGTCACACCATTTAGCACCAGCCACCGCACGCTTCCTTTGTCAGCCGTGACTTGGTGGTGGTTAAAGGGTGACACAATCAGTAGTACTGACTGTGTGTGCGCGTGTGGCTGTGTTTCTGTGTTTCTGTGTCTGCGTGGTAGACAGTGAGAAAGCGAGAGTGGTGTGCGTGTGTGTGTGAATGGATATGGTGTGCATGGGGTGTGAACTTGCGACCGCTCGAAGTGGCCATTGTGGCACAGATTGTTTACATCCCTTATAGCTCATGTCATATTTTGCATAAAAATAATAAAGGCCAGTGCTTTTTTTCCACACAGGGATGAATCAGCGAGAAGCAGCGCAGTCACTTCACAGACTGTGAACGTCGTCTGCTTTTGTTTTGTGTGCACGTGAATCGATGCAAAACAAGTGTGTGAAGCTTCACCAAGTGTTAGCAGTTGACAGCAAATGCATGATTTGTTCCTTTCGTGAACTCCTTTCACTCCATTCTGATGTGTTCTGTGTCATGCTAACAGATTTCTTTTTATACAGTATGCATTTTAAGTGCAGGGAATTATCTTCTAATTGCGTGCTGAGTCGCTACACAATTTTCAGAATCTGGAGCTTGAAAAAGACTATTTTGAGTGCATAATTAGAAAATCACCCAGTCAAAAAACCCCCCCAAAAAACCAAACTTCACTTTTGAACAAGAAAAATATTTTCTAGCACAACAAAACAAGCTTAGAAACGTTACCTTTAACATTACCTAAAGCACTTAGGTAATGTTAAAGGGGACCTGTTATGCTTTTCCAACTTGCTTTGAAGCAATAATAAACAGATGATTGTCAGTTTCTGAATTCAGGTTTTAGAAATGAATTTCTGTCTCCAAATGTCACTAAAGCTCTTCTATTTCCAATTCCAAAATGTTAAAATGGGATACATATGCAGTGCAAAAATGTAAACACATTCAAAACCACCTAATTCCAAACAAGCCTCAGTGAGCGCCATTAGCGTCGCACGTCACTCACCGTGTGGCTACATATCGCACTGCTCTATCACATGATTAATCTGCCTTTAATGTCAACTACTTATCCAGGCATTATGGCATTTGGCAGCTGGCTGTTATGAAGATGGAACTGGGACACGCCCATTTCCTGACACGCAATCACTTAGCGTTTCCTTGACACCAATTTCCTTCTTCCTGCTCTCCCATTATTGGTTTTTATTTTCTGCCACAGGAAGTTATAGGCTGCCATAGATAGACACAGGGAAGACGCATGCACGCACACATTCTCACACGCGCAGGGATCAAATTCCACAGCCCGTCCATCATCTGCTCTGAAGTGACATGTCTCAAATGTGCCCAAGTTGGCAGACCTTAATGCAATCTGTTGGGAAGTAAAAGTTACCAAGTTCACATTTTTTCCCCCTTTCCATCTGCCAGCCTTTGCTTCTTAGCTCCAGTGATCTCCGTGAAAATTGATATCAGATAAAATTGCCAAAGCTAATGTGCTACATCTTGCGATATATTAGATCTGCTTATAAATTACATAGAAATATGAACACCTTTAGCTGATAAGTACATGCCTATATTCCATAGTACTAAGTCTTCTCAAAGAAAAACAAATTACAAGTCCAAGGCTGTTTGCATTTAAAGGCACCACAGTCACATGATCTTGTTATTTGCATCAGTAGACCTGCTTTCCTTACGCTACCTTATGTTTGCAACATTGTCAAAGGATGTGGTTGATTTCAGCAGCACAGTGTGAGGCAGTCTCTCCATAGCTGTGCTCTCTTTGCCTATGTGGGCTAATGCAATTTCTCAAAACCACAGAGTAACTGTCAGCTCTTGCTGCCTTGGCATTTGTTGCATGCTGCTGTGACAGTGAAGTATGAAGCCCTCGCAACAGGCGTTGTTCAGTCCTCGTGTTAACAAGTATGCAGAGATGCTGGAGCTAAACGTACTGTCAGAGTGGGAGAACTGAGGTGGAGACTGTGAAAGCAAGAAAATGAGAAAAAAAACATCATTTTGAGTGAACAAGAAGAAATTAGGGAATAAGAAAAAGAAAAGAAGGCCCAGTTATGTAAGTGGCAGTAAAGCTGTAGTGATATCTTGGAGCACTTCCAGCTCTGTGGTGCACACCTCCCCGCATATTCACACACACCCACCCACATAGACCCACTCAGTGGATGGCTGTGGAGAGTAATGTCCTGTTTGTGTGCATGCTGTAGAAACCACAATGAGCTGTTTCTCTGGCCAGCTGACCGCAGCTGAGCGAGCTGAAGGAACAGTACAGGAAATACGGTCTGAAGTGGAAGACCAAAGGCTGACGCAGGCCTTTGTAATTAAGTTGTGATGGCAGATTTTACATTTTCCCTCCTCCACCTTCTCCCCTTCTCCTTTTTGGGCTCTTTTTCATTACCCCATTTAACTGCAGGGATCATTAAACTTTTATCGTAATTCTCATCAGTCATGCTCAGCCATTATTTTCTTCTGTTCTACAGTTTTTCTTTTTGCACCGCGCCACATCATGTCCCATCGTTTCTCTTTTTTAGCGTTTCCTTCGGATGCTTCTCGTATACTTTACAATTCTGCCTTCATCTCAGCCACCCTTTTCTGTTAGAGGCCAAGGAGTCTGTTCAGCTACTCTTACCTAACTTGCATTCATACTGCTTTTATTCTCTGTTCACCCTGCCAGTTATGAGTCCATCCCCTTGCTCTGATCTTTCCTTCCATGCTTGCACCATTTAAAGTGGCTTATAATAAATGAGGAGGAAGGTTCTTCTTTGACACTTTATTAATTTGGCTGAGTTTAGACAATCCGCTTTGTGTCTGTGTGCTCAGTGAAACGCGAGCTTAAATTACTCGGTTGATTTACAATCCAAGTAAATTGTTTAGTACAACCACCTCTTAACGTTTCTCTGTCTTTCTGACCTGAAATGGCAGTGAAGAGTCAATACTTTTTGCAATATCAGTGATATTGATGACTGTTAATCAACAGTCATCATATGTTGTCACTGAAAAGTTACATTGTGCTTTCTTATAATATTCATACAGTAAAAATCTGGAAGATTTCCACAATATAAGTTTTCAAAAACTACAGATGACAGTGAATCATGTAGGCACTCTTAAAGCTGCTGTGTAAGCTCCTGACAAAAGCATTTCAGTTCTGCGTCTCAGTTTTTAAGTTAACACGTAGTTTTAAACATTTGAAAGACTAGTACTTTTATGCCCCATTGTTCATAGTGTGCTGTGCTGCAATGTCCATATACTATTTGTGTTCTAATAATGACTTTAAGGGGATTCAGTATAAAGTAAGAGACAGTGTAAGGAGATTTATGTAGAAGTCTAAAACAGTTATAGAGGTTGATGATCCAGCCAGAAGATCATAATGCAGTCTCACTGGTCAAAATCTTGACACATGATTTAATGGCTAATTGTGCATTTAGCTGCCTGGACACTAAGTCTGCAGCTTGACTCTGACCTTGCCTGCCCGAAAGTGGTATGATGCTTCTTGGTTGGTCCACCGTCCCCCACTCTTCAACCGCAGTTATGAGTTCTGTTTAAAATTGTGTCACCGCTGTGACAGGCAACAAAGAAAGGCAGTCAGAGGCTAGGCAGATACGAAATCCATCATATTTGGAGCAATAACATTTATTTATGAGGGTCTATATGTAAGCATTTTATTTTGAAAATGTTTTGCTTTGCTGTTCCTCGATATCTCCTGTAAGTCATTCGTCAAACTCTTAACCATTCTTCTTGGACTGCAGAAGGCAGATGTGCTGTTACTAAAGATGCACCCATTGAGTGGCCATGGACCAGAATTGGCTAGTTTTCAAGTGTGCTCGGCTCTGACTGATGAGTCTCGCAAGCCGGCCCATGTCATGCATTCACGCGGCATTTAACAATAACAGTAAAATAAATAATAACAATAAACAATAACAATAATTTAACAATAAACCTGATCAGACACTTAAATCATTTTCACCAAGCTGAACATCGGCAATTTAAAGAAGCTAAAGCTATCCAGAGCTCAGACCTACCCACAAGGCAGCAGCTTTGGTATGAGCCTCGGTATGAGCAATGAAAAGACCAAAGGAGTTACAGTAAATTATGGAAACAAAGAATGAAAAGAAAAGAGTGCATTTAATTATTTGTACCTCTTTGTAGTAGTAGAGCATTTTACTTTGAGAGCTGTTTAACTGAGAGAAGATTCTGTAACTTAATGTTAAGTTTAATAATGTCTTTTATTATTAAAATAATATCTTGTATTTAAGAAAAGTATTTGTAGTTCTTAGGCAGAAAAGGATTGGCAGATCACACTTTCAAGAAAATTGCAATCGGTACACCTCTAGCCGTTACCCCAAGTTCAGGAGGCCTAGCACCCCCAATGGGACCATCCCCACCTCACATGCAGAAAAAGTTGAGCTAAAAAAAACTACATATTTACATTTTTAATAAACTTTTGAGCCTTTGTCTTATTTTATTGCAGTAGACGTCTGTTTATCCATTTTCAATTTGTGTTTGAAAAAAGTTGACACCCCCCCTTCCCAGCCTAACGCAGTCAACCGGCTTGATAAAGGTTGTGAGATGAATCAGGCTGTCTGCCACCACAGCCAATAATCTCCTGTGATTATTTATAGCCTCTGCAATGCTAGACCCCTGGAAGGATGGAGAGTTTTAAACCACTGTGCAATAGTGGATGAGCCTTCTGTGTAGACGGGCGTTATTGTGCGTGTGTTCATTCATGTCATTCATCGGCCTGCGTGTTTGGGTCTGTGCTGTTATATCTTGGTTCTGGTTTAGCTTGGCTAAAACTAACACACAATAGTATTATAAGTTAAAAAAGACAAAGACTACTAGAATAAAATTTATGCTCTTCCCATGACTAATATAAGGCTTTGTACAGTGCATTAGTCTAGACTACAGTGTAGAGCAGTTAAATGTTAGGCTGGCTCATCATTCCCGCAAGTGGGAATGCATCATCGCTCAAGGTAGTGGGGGTTACACATGGTGGGCAAATTACTAACTGTGTGCATACAGGCAGACTGCACACACAAACACACCCACACACACAAGCACAAGTCTGCATGCGCTTCACAGCAACTCCCATGAAAAGAGAGTAATACACGTGTCTACCTACAGCTTAGTTTAGACGGTGGGACTTTTAAATTCATCATTATCAAGTCTAAACTCATAGGCACACCTGAGAGTTATTTTGTGTTCCGGCTTTAGCTGTGAGAAATGAAGCGCTGTCATGCACTCTTCAAGTGTTGGAAGTAATGAAGTCCCAGAATGCTGCCACTGAAAAAAAAAACTGTTTCTCTGAAATAGTGTCATAGTGTTTTCCATTTATTAGCCTGATCTGTCACTTTGTAAAATTTATGTCTTAGAGCAGTACCCAGAGCTGCGGTGACATTATCAGAGATCGATGTATTTGGCTCCATCTGGTGCCGTAATTCAGCTGGAAAAGATCCACACCATGTGAAGCATCGACAGCGCTGCCTGTGAAGATCCGAGTAATGGCAGACATGTCAATGCTTCCTCCTAGCTTCCCTTCTCAAGGTTCAGCTGTGTTGCTCAAATTTTTGCCATTAAATCAATCGTTGGGAGTTAGTTTCCTTTAGTACTGAGGGAAATATATTGGACATATTTTTCAGAAGTACGTCCATCATTTAGGCACGTTAAATTAAAAGTCATAGCAGTTACTCCATTCATGCTGTTGAAAAGCTTGCAATGAGGGGGCCACTTTGTTGGTGGCGTAGTTGTTTATAATCACACTGTGTTCTGCTGGACAACTAATTGCAATGCCAGAGTTGTGGCATTTCCATGAAATAACAAAGAGTCAAATATTTTCTTCACTTTAATTTTGTAATTTTATTCAAGGAATTGCCAGCTCTCAAATTCGTCCTTTTCCTGACACACAACAACTCACTGTATTTTTTATATTCTTGTAGGCACATACTAAAAAAATCCCTGTTATTTTCAGTGCAGGCAAAGCGTTTAGCTCAGATGCTATTGTTGCATTTTCTCCCTTGAATCCTGTAGTTCTTGTTCTTGTGCACAATAGCTCAATTAGCACATCCAGCCTTTTTTTGTGCGGCTGTTTTAAAAGAGTTTCCCCCCTAATTTGAACCTCTTCCTGTCACGTGTAATTAGGGATCTGTGAGAGTTGATTAGGTGCTTTTAAGACCGTCTGCCATTGACTTCTTACAGTCTGACCTCACAATTGCAGGTTGGATTTCAACCTCAAGACACTGGCTAGAGGATTTATTTTTTTATAGAGTTTTGTATGTATGAGTTTAGCTGTTTGCAGATCCACAACACTACGAAGGCATTACATTAATTTCTATGTCTTACTCTGTGTGGCGTTTGCCTTACTGCACCTTTCCAACTGCTTCTTGGCTATAATTGCACAAAACAGACACAAGCTGACTAATTAGATGGGCAGATGAATAGGAAGTCCTGTTGCTTATATACTCAACAAAAATATAAACGCAACACCTTTGTTTCTGCTCCCATTTTTCATGAGATGGACTTAAAGATCTAAAATTCATTCCAGATACACAATATTACCATTTCTCTCAAACATTGTTCACAAATCAGTCTAAATGTGTGATAGTGAGCACTTCTGCTTTGCTAAGATAATCCATCCCACCTCACAGGTGTGCCACATCAAGATGCTGATCTGACATCATGAGTAGTGCACAGGTGTACCTTATACTGCCCACAATAAAAGGCCACCCTGGAATGTGCAGTTTTTTTGCTTTATTGGGGGTCTGGGGACTCAGAACCGGTCAGTATCTGGTGTGACCACCATTTGCCTCATGCAGTGCAACACATCTTCTTCGCATAGAGTTTATCAGATTGTCAATTGTGGCCTGTGGAATGTTGGTCCACTCCTCTTCAAT
>VVHJ01056569.1:2386-13871 GCA_015107715.1 Tylochromis polylepis | reverse complement strand
CATATTATAGACCAAGAAGTTATTTATAGCTGTTTAAATATGAGCAATCACTTTTTTGGCAAATACCGGAAATCAGTTTTTGGCAGACGATCATTTTTTGGCACAACACCGGCAATGCATTTAATTACAAAAATTAGAGAGGGGATAGCCTAACATATGAAACAAGAAAAGACCGCCATGTAATCCATTTATTTCAACAAAGTAACTGTATTCTGATTATCACCTATTTAAACTGTAACTGTAACGGAATACAGTTACTCATATTTTGCATTTTAAATATGTAACACTGGTACATGTATCCATTACTCCCCAACACTGGCAATATGGATAAGATCTTGGAGAAGCTCATGGCTCTGCAATGGGAAATTGATAGACCTGAGGACCAGTGATGTGAAATTGGAATGCAGTTTGTTCGTACTAAACCTAACCCAAACAACCATTATCTTCATGCAGCCTTCCCCTCACCAGCTGGAAGGCTCCAAGGCCAAATGGCTGGAACAACGATTCTCCCAGACTACAAGACTGTGTTTTGACTCTCTGCCCATACCCTGTACTTCCTCAGGGTCACCTGCGTCGACTTGGGAATTGTTGACTTTCACTTAACTGGGTGAAAGGGCACTCTCTCTTGAGTTGGATACAGGATACACACATACACATGTACTCAGACACAGATATACAGTCACCCTCCCCTCCCCCCTCCAAACGCCTCCAATGTACTTGTCTTTTTCTGTTGTGACATGTGACGATTCATATGCTATGTGCTGAGGTGGTTTTTTTTTCTGTTCTCAAACTGATCTCCATGAAGGAGCTCATTCTGGGTGGAGTTCTTTTTTTCTCCTTGTCTTTCCTCATGTTATGTATTTCCATTGTTCTACCTCTCCGACCTGTCTTCTCCATGTGATGTTTGTGTAATGTATGTATGGTCGGAGGGGTAAGATGGCGCTGGAATGCCGGCAGCCTTAACCCATAATTTCCCTCAGGGTCAACCTTGGGGATCAATAAAGTTTAATGAAATGAAAAAATGAAATGAAATGACACTCTACCACAGAGAGAGCGAACACCAACTGACCAGTGTGTAGTTTCTCCAGTGTGTTGCGAGTCTACCCCTCCATTTAAGACATACCAGAAGACCTTACCCAGGAGGTGCCCAGGAGATGTTCTTGTCAAATTTGTGGATCACCACAATTGGCTTCTTTCAGTGTGGAGGAGTAGCAGCTTATCTCTGAGTCTCTCCTGAATGACTGAACTTCTCACCCATCTCGAAGGCTGAGCCAAGCCACGCTTCAGCGAAAACCAATTTCCGCAAAATACATCACTGATCTCATTATTTCAGTCATTACATAGACGTAGATTGACCAGTTGTCATGGACTATGAGGCTAATAAGAAAAGTGGCAGGTGGAGGTGAAGGAAGAATCCAAGAGAGATGAGAGTACTGACCAACTTGTTGTCTGACTATAGGAAATGACAATGGGGAGGCTTCCGCAGATGAAGGAGGAATTAGGAACAGGAGAAAAAGGTTAGTACAAAACACACAGAGGAATTACCCAGAGACTATGTAAAGCCTGATTACCATGCTTAGGAGGCAGATTATCTGGTGGAAAATGGATCCAGCTGATGCTTTTGCACTGGATAAGATGAATCTGATGACCAACAGGCTAATACCTCATAATTAGCATCACACATTTGTTTTATCCTTTACTGCACACAGTTATGCAGAGTAGTTTTGGAAGCAGTCTGTAACACTCTGATACTAACAGACACGACACTAAGGCCCCCTCAGTTTTTGAAAGCAGAGCTCCATGGTTTAAATTAGTCTTTATACAATTAGTGTTACCTATTACCTTGTACAACGTATTTTCTATTGATATGATTTGGATCAGTTTGTCCACTCAGAGTGAAAAAAATCACTGAAAATCATTAAAATAAAATCAATAAAGTTCTTCTGATGGATCCTATGTTAAAGCAATGATAATAACAACCATGCCACTGTCTGTGTGGGATGTCAGTGAATGGTTTGATAGGCTGTGAATCATTTGCTATGGGTTTTGCTCTGGATTTTGCAGTCACCAAATCTAAACCCAGTATGAGACTTTGCACTGACTAAATAGAACGAAGAATGTTCTTTTTTGGTTTGTTTGTTTGCTTTTCTACCAGAGAATTCCAGAAAGAGAGTTAGTGCTAAGAATCACTGAAGCTGATGGCACTGACAGCATCTCTGTTTGTGTTTCCTGCCTGTATTGTATATGTACATATAGTTTTGTGGTACATTATGGACTGTTTAAAAGCAATTTTTTAAAAACAGAACATAACTGACACTAAGCATGTATGTACATATTTCCCGCTGTGGAATTTTCTGAGTCAATATATTTATTTTGACATGGTGTTATTGACATGAAATTCTCCCCAGATGTTGGTAATAACCCACCAAATCAACTTATGTAAGAAATCAAACCATAGATGTCCATAAAGTATGTGTAATAATGAGAAATGACACAGTGTAGATGAGACATAAAGCTTTTCTTATCTGTCTGATAGGTTTGTTTTGGTTTTTCAACCAAATTAAAACACACTTGCATCATCTGTTTGGACCTCATATTGAGAGTTTCAGTGAAAAGCTTCCCAAATGCTATTTAAATACTTTTGGACCTAGCTGCATATTTTATCTTATTTTGAGCTCAGTAGGTCTCGTACTTTCTGTTGGAACTAGGTCTTAATACAGTTTTATTGTTTCCACTGAGCTCTTTGCTTTTAACACCAGCAACACATCATGTAAATGCATTTGACAGGACAGACCTCAAGACTTTCAGTGCTGGGCAGTTCCTTTTATCTTGCTAAAGAAGTGGCAGCCTATAAATTATGTAAAGATACAAAGTTTTCATATTGCAGCTTCTATGTGTAGTAGTTTACACATTTGCCTAACAAGTGAAAGAATCCTGATTTGATCCTGTGAGGGGAGACAAATCTTTTTGGCGTTGGAACATCCAATGTTAAAAAAACTCTCAAAACAAAACAAAAATCACTGCCAAATCGTATATGTGGAGCTACCTGCTGTGATGACCCATTGTGATTAAGGGAGCAGTCAAAAGTAGCTGGGAACGCTTGTTTCTCTTTATATGTGACATTGATACACTTTCAGCAAAAATGACTTGTCTTCTTTGCTAATTTGCATACACACAGGCATGCAAAGTTTTGTGATAATAATAAATTATTTCAGAGGGCTCTGTTTTTTGCATAAAAATCAGTCATAGATTTTTCTGTTCACTTGCTGGAGGATTTAAAGAACTTTTAAAACAGCGTGGATCCCTTTAATCTCCTGATCTTGTTCTCATTCTAACCATTCATGACAACCAAGCGCATTAGTAAACACACTAATGAATTTTATTTTGTTATGATTTGACATTACTTGCAATACTTAAACATTTACCCTTTCCTCCTTTTTTAGATTTACTCAACAGACATATTATCGTATAATGGAAATTTTGACCTAAAATCTCATTTGCTCCAGCCCTTCTGTCTTCGTTAACTAGCTCAGACACTGTATGGTGGTCAGTTGATGCTGATGTTGATTGTGGTGCATCCTTTAATTGGTGGAGGTAGTCAAAGTTAAACTTGTCAGTCCATGCCCTTGTGTGTCTCTGCAAATGTTGCTTATATTACTTCAACCAAACATCAAACAAGAAAATTTGTAAAGTTCTCTTCGGCATTTGTCTTTTTCTTTACCTGAAATAAATATGCGGTGTACAATAGGAAGCAACAAATTTTTTGCTTTCTATTGCAGTGCATGGAACAAGACTGACAGACTGTGCAATACTGAAGATACAATCAAGAAATAGTCTAATGAATGAAAATATACTGTAAAGATGAAACAATACAAGAAGCTACACATGCTACCCACCTTTCTTACTAAGTAGCAGTTTATACTGGGCTTTATTTGATGAACTGACCGAGCCCACATCTCTGTCCTCTTTAGGTCATATGTTCAGCCATGTACACAAAGGCTGTATACAAAAGTAGCATTGCAAAATCAAACTTGACATTCAACAAAAATGACACTGGAAAAATAACAATTTGAAATGAAAAATAAAAAAAGGTTCATTTCAGGGTTCCATATCAATGGTCAGAAATAAAATTACATAGATTACTGTGCAAATGTTTAATTACTGAAAGTAATGTGACAATGCTAAAGATTCTTTCTTAGTTAACATTAGTCATAGCACAGTAAAAGAAGAAAAGAACAGTACACTTGCAATCAAGTTACTTGGAAGTTAAACTATTCAGTAGCTTGAAGAACATTTATCAGCGTCACTTTCTTCCTTCTTTTCATGTACTCTTATATTGGTTTTATCATATTGAGCTCAGGGACCTATAAGGAACAACACTGTCTCTTTTCTTGTAGCTAAAGACAGCTGTTTATAAGAGATAAGTAAATGTTAGAGCTTGCTGTTCTGCTGAAGAGTGAGTGTGGGGTGATCAGATTCCTCTTTGATGCTACTGCAAGATAAAATAAAAACATTTAAAGTTCTCAAACCCTTTGCACAGTATTGTTTATGTCCAAGTCACAAACTTTTCATATTTTTAGGAGAACATCTTCTCCCTTATTGAGAAAATATACTGTGACTGAAAACCGTGGCTTGTGTGAGCTGCATTAAAAATGCATAGATTGGCAAAGGTGTATGATATTAATTTGGAATTACCAAATCTATAAAATAGAAAAACTACTTTATTTGCAGTATTATTTTATTATTATTTCATTTTTTGGCCCATTCTCTTTGGATGACTGTCTTTTTAATGTTGACTGACATCTTATTATTTAATAAAACAGTTAATATGTAATGATGACTTCTTACTTTAAGCTTTTGCCATGTGTCCCCCCCATTCTTACACACACACAGACAACCCAAAAAACAACACAATACAAAACAAAAAACCCCAGACTGTCATAATTCATATAAAAGAAGTGAAAATAGCCATTGTGACATCACCCATTTATTTGACTATCAGTCAGAAGTCTTGAGTTTGGAACCTTTGCCATTAACAGTTTATTGGAGCCAGAAGTAAGCTTATTTGAACCATTGTACAGATATTTGTTTGTGATGTTTAAAATCTAAGTTACATAATGCTTTTTTAAACTAGCAATGATGAGGGTTACAGTTAGGATTAGGGTTCAGAGTAAATTTAGCCATCATAATGCCTTTTGAAACTTTACTTTTGACTCATTTCATGACAGAAGTTAACTTTCCTTCGTATTTGTTAAAACACTGGTCTGTTGGAACCAAGGATACTCTAGAGCCAGTCCCTATAGCAGCCTTCAGTGGTATTGCACTTTAAGGCTTCATTTATCCAACTTGTTGGCTAGGTTCATCTCATAAGTACAGCCCATGGTCATTTCAGACGACCCGTGACACTTTACATGGGAATTCAATGTAAAGACAAAACTACTTTATTTTTATCTAGAACATTATTGAATTTACAGCGACATAGTTTCATCAGTTATGCTGTGTCTGAAATTATTTATTTTTAGCCAATCCAGGTGTGACCCACCTTTATAGATTGATTATCTGCCTGATAAGTATATTATGTGAGGCAGCTGGAACTCATCAAGAGCACTTCAATATGATACAAGCAACTAACATACCAAAGGTTTTCTGCTATTAAAGGTTAATTTCTTGTTTGTGTCTATGAAGGTTCTCGGTCATCCAGGTCACTGTAACCTAAGGAGCTTGGAAAGAAAAGCAACTGAGTGAAAGAAGCCATCTATATCCACTGTGAACGACAATCCTTGAAGAGAGGGCGTGGCTTACGACACCACCTGTCTGCCACCTATAATCCGGTTTTGAGATCCCTCGCCAGATGCCTTAATGCCCAGTTACATCTTGTGTTTATCTCCTAAGTCACAGGCTAATTGATGTGTGATTTCCCATCACAGATAATCCTCCACTTGGAAACATGGTATAACCCAGATTTACAAAACAGACAGTCAGACTTTTTTTAGTCAATATGACCCAAAATGAGTGGCTGAGCCCATAAACTCAGCAGGACAGTATTTACAGAGGTCAAGTCAGAAAGCCACTTTCCCATAGATTTCTATAGGACAGCAAGTCTTTTGGCAACCACAGCTGTTGCCATCTGGTGGCCTTCAGACAGAATGCAGGTTTTCATGAACTTCCACATTGTCTTTATTTTTCTGACACATAAGCTACACTACTAGGTATGTTAATATAGTTTCTTACTGTGCATGAGATATGTGGATTTGTAGTTATTGTTGGAATTGTTGTCACTTTATCATAGAGGTTCAATATTTCTGGGAAAAAAAGAACATCTTTCAGATCACTTTGGAACTCAAAAGGGCTTTATACGTGTACCAAATGTCCCAACTCAAAAGCAGGATTAAAGGAATACTACCAATACGGGTGCCAAACATGATAATCTTATAAAACTGGGAATGGGGAATATCAGACACTACATCCCCATGTTTTATTTACACTCCTGAAAACCATTCATAATGCTGAATTCATTTGTTACATGACAAAAAATAAATAATAAAATAAAATTAATAAATAAACTCTTAAAAGGTGAGAAACAATATTCTTCTTTCTGATGTCTACACAGCATGACACATGTCTGCTTGTCAGTGTTATGAAAATAGACAAAGACATTTTAAATAGCAGGGGTCCTGTCTTCTACAGATATATTCCCATACAAGTAAACTACATTCTCAATTCCAAGCAGAAATATTTTCATTTTATATTTTGTTACAGATAGTGCCATCTATTTTTTCTGTTTATGTTCTTCCTCCTCTACTGGCTGTAATCTCCTAGAATGGAATTTAATGCCATCTGGGCTCCCATATGATGTGGATCTTTGAAACTCTAAGATACACTATATGGACAAAAGTATTGGGCCACCTACACTGTACACCTAGAGGAGTGGCACAGCCATGGAAACGAATGCCATGAAGCTCCGATGCATAGTTTTTGTCCTGATATTAATTCCAGAGGTGGTTTGGAACTCAGCAGTTGTTGAGTCAGCAACTTTACTTTGAGCGACTTTACTATGAGCCTCAGCACTCAGCAACCCTGCTTTGCCACTTTATATGATCTGCTATGTCATGGTTGAGTTGCTGTAGTTCCTAAAAGGTTCCTCTTTGCAATAATACCACTTATCGCTGACTTTCGAATATCTAGGATGGAAGAAACAAAAACTGACTTAGGGTGGTTTAGTATTAAAGTGCCATGCTCAAATCCTGTGAGCATGGTACTCAAAATCTTTAGAATGACCCATTCTTTTACAAATGTTTGTAAAGACAGACTGCATGACTAGGCGTTGGATTTCATAGATCTGTGGCAATGGGACTGAAAACACCTGAATTCAAAGATTAAGAACTGTGGCCCAATATTTGTCCATAAAATAATGTATTTCTTATTTTTGCGCATTTTTCATTTTTTCTCATAAAGTGCATTTTGTCTTGAGATAAAAATATGTTTCTTTGGAAATGTCATTGTAAATGCAGTTTACTTGTATGTGAGTATAAGTTTTATAAGACATAGGAAGAAGGGTGTTTGGCAAGCTGACAAGTAGTGTCGAAAGAAAAAGGCAGTTTGATTTCTGTTAATTCAAACTAAGCAGTTTCTGACAGTAGCTGCTAATCCACATCCACATGTCACAGTAACCTGGTGTCAGAGTACTTCATGATGTTTGTCTAGGTTTCTTAAGCAACACACAGACAAAACTATAACCAAGAACAATAACAACACAGTCAAAAGATGAATATTAGTAATGGCCAATTGATGTCCAAAGCTAGAAAAACATGACACAAGTTGTAATTAACCTAAATTATTCTGAACAGATCCCAGTACAGTTTTTGCTTTAGGTTTTGGCTGGATACATTGTAACATTTCAGTAGATAGATCCAGTGGGAAATTAAATGAATGTAGTCTCACTGCCCCTCAGTGGTCCCATCTTATCTTCAAGACCTCATAGTACTGTATCACCCCAATATAGTACACCCTCTCTACTTTTAAGATTAGGCTTAAAACCCTAAGCATATAGCTACAGCTGGATCAACTGACTGAGTTCTCTCTTAATTACGCTGCAAAAGGTGTAGGCTACTCAGGGCTTCTCATGATGCACTGCGGGTTTCTTCTTCACTCACCTTTTTCACTCACTATGTGAGCAGAGAGGTGTATAAACATACACCTCTCTGCATTTAATTATCAGTTATTATTAACCTCTGGCTCTCTTCAGCAGCATGTCTTTGTCCTGTCCATCTGCCCTTACCCCCAACTGGTCGCAGCAGATGGCTGCCCCTCCCTAAGCCGGGTTCTGCTGGAGGTTTCTTCCTGTTAAAAAGGAAAATTTTCCTCCCCACTGTCGCCAAAGTGACATATCGACATGTCTGCTCACACACACACACACACACACACACACATTTAGCTTTATGACTAGAATGGAAAAAATTACACTGAGCCCGTCAACAGTTCATTCACAACATGAAGGTTCAGTAAAAATCAAAACAGTTTCAGTGAAAGAGGAATGCATGTATGAAATGCTAAATGGCATTTAGGACCATTAGATGGAATGTACTGCACCTACACAAAAATGAAAATGGTCCAACATAACAATGTCTGGTTGTCATTTCTCTTGAATATTCTGTACAATAATGTACATCAGTGGAAGTCCTGGATCTTTTCAGTGCTTGCCGATTACAAGTAACTGGAAGGACCCCAGAAGTTGGAGAATTAAGGTGATCCCACCCATGCTAGTCACATGGTTTCATGTTTGATCCATTCGCTTGTGAAATATTCCACAAAAAGCTTTAAAAGATCATAAGAAGGTTCCACTGGATCTTTACTTGATCTTAACAATCTGGATATTTTCTTCCAATTCTGTTAATCCATTAATGTCTCCACGATCGCAGTAGACCAGTAAACAGAAACAGTTCTCAGGCTGAACATTCTTGTTCTGGATTCAAGTGGACTGGACCCACTATTTTTCCACAAGCACTCACTCATTACAATTTAGTCTTTCATGGTCTCCATGTAATTTCTTTCACATCTTTCCTGGTCATGATTCATTTCTGCATCTACTCCACAAAATAAAAAATAAACACAGCTTTTAATTTTTGATATTTCTTTAGTTCTTCAGGTTTTTTCTTGTATTTTCAAGATGTCATCAAGACACCCATTTTAAACACACACACACACACAAAATCTGTAACCAGGATAGAGTGGATATGAGTTGAGACATGAAAACATGGAATAGCTTGTTTTTTTTGTTTGTCTGTCTGTGGGTTCAGTTGGTCTTCTTGGTACAGCCAGCTTTAGCAGACAGTGCCATTCTCCTGTCGGGATTTGGGACAGGTAGACCGCGGTATTGGTTGAACAGAGGGAGCTAGAGTGCAGAAGAAGCCAGAGATAAGTGTGAGGCCAAGGCCTCCCCAGGCGCAGAACATGGACCAGCCATAGCCATGGCCGATATCATCAGGCAAGCTATACAGGTACAGAGGGTAACGGGAAAGCTCAAAGTTGATGCCGGCAACGCAGGTACAGAGGGAGATGATACAGAAGGTTCCTGCAAAAAACAACAAGATGTTGAAAGATGTGATAACCATGGTGACTACTAGTAGAAAGCAGGAATTGAACTTGCTTTAATACTTTTATTTGCCAGTTATCTTTGAATAGTTCTAAAACACATTGCAACTTTTGCCTGGATTGTGTTCACCGGAAATGCTTCACCTAGTCCATTAAGTATGACATTTCTGAATTACAGAGAATTCACAGTGAAAATGTCATAGTGGATTGTGGTAGGGCCACACAATTAATGTAATTTTAATCTCGAATACAATTATGATTTGGATTTTCCACAATAAAATAAGCATGACTGGGCAATGTTTAAAATGCCAAGTTAAAGCAAATCACACACTCCCTAAATCAGTGCCTGGCTATGTGCCTGCATGCACAGCCTAGTGCAGCCCTAAATGATGCATTTATAAAGCACGACAAGGACATAAAATTTGGGATAAGGTCATGGATTTTATATATATATATATATATATATATATATATATATATATATATATATATATATATATATAACTATTGAAGCACTTGGTTTTGGTTATAGGACAAATGAACATTTTCCATCTTTCACTTTTCATTCCTTCAGTATTTCAAATAGTTATTCTGGACTCAGTTTATGATGTGTGAGAAGTATTGGTGTGAAGATCCTGTCTACTGTCAGATTGCCACAGACCTAGACAGTCACAGTATAATCTTGCCCCCGATGAAGTGAACTGCTTTGCTGAATTTTAAGATATAAAAAACATTTACAAAAAATAATGACCTCAACTTCTGTATTGGCAGCAAACTGGCAAAATACACACTTATGTTTGCCATTAATGTCCTACACTTAGAAGTAGGATATTAATGTACTTCCAGAATCAACCTCTGTGGGAGTACAGTTTACATGCCTCCTTTGCATTAATCAGTTAATAATTTATTAATAAATCATACGTTTTACTAAATGGGACTTAGCAAAAAGAGAATACATGTTTAATAATCCATATTTAACAGTTGTAGTTGATAGATTGTTCTTTCTTTGTGAATTTTTATGCTTAAATCCTTTTTTGATTTTTTTTTTTTTTTTTTGGTGGTCTGGTAGTAGACAGCGTTTATGAGGATGGGGTTTTTGAGGTCCACAGTCTATAATCTTGCCCCTGATGTCTTCTGACAGTTCTTTGGACTTGTCCATGGTGGTGGAGTGGTTCAAGTAAAAGAAAATGATTCTGAGAACAGGTGTGCTTTATACACATAAGAAATTGAGCTCAGGAGTATCTATAATCGACTGACTGACTGACTGACAATAATGTTTGTGCCACATGGGCACACAGCCAATCTGTGGGAGCCAGATTTCTGGCTGGGCAAAAGGGATTAAACACTTATTTCACTCACTAACATGCAAAACAATTTATAAATTTTATGTCATGTTTTTTTCTGCATTTATATTTGATATTCTCTCTGTCTCTCCCAATTAAATGAAACTATCAACAAAACTCAAACTGTTCATTTCTTTGGAATTGAGTAAAATTACAAACTCAGCAGGGGATCAAATAGTTATTTTCCTGAATGTAGGTCTTCACAGATCCTCTGTCAGAACCTCTGAACAGGTGTACAAGACCATATAATATGCATATTGTTCTCCCTGTGCAGTGCATGTATATGTTTGATTTTGGAACATCCTTTGTCCTATAGTGTGTTTTATGAAGAATTTTGTATTGTATAAGTTGTAGTTCTTTTAGTCATTTTGAAGGTATTTAAACATATTTGTGTTCAGAAATTTTAATCTGGATTGATTGCTAGATGTCGCTTCCATTTTGTAGTTGGGAGGAAGTCATCCAGTTTTGACAATAACATGTGTCTTTGATATATATATATATATATATATATATATATATATATATATATATATATATATAAATCGGGGGGT
>VVHJ01056566.1:0-12540 GCA_015107715.1 Tylochromis polylepis | reverse complement strand
TTTGGCACTGGTACCACACAAGAGGTTTTCCAGAGCTGTGGAACTCTCCCCAGCCTCAGGCTTAGGTTGAAGATGTGCTCCATGACCCCACACAGTTGATCTGCGCAGGACTCGACAACCCTTGAGCTAATGCCATTTGGACTCACTGCCTTCCTGGCTCTAATCCTCCTCAGTTCCCTCGTAACCTTGGTGGTTGAGAGAGACAGGCTGGAGCTGTGTGTTGGTTGTGTACAGGATGTTGTGGTTGGGGGTGGGAAGTAGTGAGCAAGGTGAGTGAAGGAGGTGTGAAATGGCTGAGGTGTCAGAGGAGGAACAGCAGCAGTGGGGGTGGGTGAGTCTGCAGCTGATGTTGAAGACTGCATCCTGGATGAATCAAACCTCTTAAAGAAATGATTCAGTTCATTTGCCCACCTCATATCCCCCCCGGGCAGAGAATTTTGATTTTTGTGACCCGAGATGGTTCTGAGGCCTCTCCAGACTTCGCTAGCATTGTTCTGCTGAAGCTGATTTTCCATCTTCTGCCTGTAGCTGTCCTTCCCACTCCTGATCAGTCCTCTCAGCTCTCTGCACCCTTTTCAGCTCCTCCTTGTCTCCAGATTTGAATGCCCTCCTCTTCTGCTTGAGGACGGCTTTGATTTCTGGAGTAATCCAGGGTTTGTTGTTGGAGAAACACCGCACAGTCCTGGTGGGTATGGTGTTATCCACACAGAAGTTAATGTAATCTGTAATGCAGGTCACAAGGCTGTCGATGTCCTCCCCATGGTCATCACAAAGCACCTCCCACACAGTAGACCCAAAACAGTCCTTAAGAGCCTCCTCGCTCTCCTCCGACCATCTCTGCACTGTGCGGGTGGCTGGTGGTTCCCTGCACACTAAGGGCTCGTACATAGGGGCAAGGTGCACCAGGTTGTGATCAGATCTTCCCAGGGGAGGGAGAGGTGATGAACTGTATGCCTCTTTTGCGTTGGCATACTGTAAGTCCAATGTTTTACAGTCTCTGGTTGGGCACATCACATACTGGGTGAAGGTTGGCAGTGCGGAGTCCAGTGATGCATGATTATAGTCCCCTGATATTAGAAAAAGGGCTCTCGGAGATTAGGTTTACAGTCTGCTGACCACAGAGTGGAGATAGTCACAGGCTGCATCCATGTTGGCTGAGGGGGGGACATATGCTGTTATCACAATAACACGCGAGAATTCCCTGGGGAGGTAGTACGGACGCATGCTAACGGCTAACAGCTCAATGTCTCTGCTGCAGAGTTGTTCTTTCACAGCGATGTGCCCAGGGTTACACCATCCGTCGTTCACAAACACTGCCAGTCCACCTCCTTTCCTCTGACCACTCTCCCTTGTCCTGTCCACCCGCAGCAGCTGGAATCCCGGGCACCGTCATGCTCGTGCCCGGAGTTAGTGGTGTTAGCCAGGACTCCGTTAGCTTCGTGATGTTACATTGCCAGTACTCTTTCTGTGACCGGGTTAGCGCTGTTAGCTTGTCCATCTTATTAGGGAGCGATCTCATATTGCCCATGATTACCGAATGGAGAGATGGTCTGTATCATCTCCTTCTCGGGCGATGATGCTCCCTCCCGGCACGACACCCCTGTCTCTTCCTCCTCAGCTTGCTGGGGATGTCGGGTCTGTCTGCCAGTAGTGGAGCAGCAGAGCGCAGCGCTAACAGCTGATCCCTACAGGAAACAAAGGAACCACGCTCCTGGTCTCCAAACACAGGTGAAAAAAGTGGGAGAAAAAAAAAAACAGAGAAAAATGACCAGAACTAGCACGAAATGGTAGTGCATGATGGCAGAGTCTAATTGCTAAGACTTAAGTTTGAAAGTTATGAGAAGATAAAAAGGAAATAAGAAAGAAGCTCAGAGATGAGCAGAGCTGCCGTAACAGGCTGCGACACACGGGGGGCGCCGGAAGATGAATGATGCAATTATCATTGCAAAGTTGCATCTGAACAAACCACAAGGCTTTTGTAATAATGTCCCTTGTAGGTGGTGGAAGGGTGATGATTTGGGCTTTTGTGCAGCCTAGGGACCTGGGCACCTTACACTCATTGAGTTGACTATGAACTCCTCTCTTCTTAGAGCTAAGGTCTGAGCTGTAACATATGATATTGTGCATAAGCATGCATAAACTATTTAGTTACAATATTTAAAATACAGTTAAGGAATTATCAGTACATTAGGCATAGAAAAAAGAAAATTATTAGGAAAGAAATGAGTAGGAAAAAAATATTTCCATACACTGCTGCCCAAGGATGCTATGGGATACAAAGGGTTAAGACTTCATTTTTTTTCAGATCCAAAAGCTAAGTAAGTCTGTGTCTGAACTTTATTTAAAAAGGACAGTACAGTAGACTGGTCTAAATAAAATAGGCAGACGAAGTGAAGGAAGTTAGAATTCCTGTATGCAGCATACTGTCTTACAGGTTAATTTTTGGGCAGCATGATAAAATATGTACAAATCAACCTAAAATGGCTTTTTCACAAAGTGAATACTTGAACACACTTCTAAACTTGTGAGGATTCATTTTAAAATTTAAATCACTATTATGGAATGTACACATGAACTGAAGAGTAAAAGAGGAAGGAGAAATAGAAATAAAGGAAATTATTTCAAAATAAAAAGGTAACATGAAGCATAAAGACTTCATCTGACCTTTGTAATGAAAGGGAACACAAACACAGCCCAGCATCACATGGGGAAAATGCACGGTCAGCACTTTTACTTGAACGTTAAGTAATACGTCAGTATCTAACACAAGTCTACATTGCAACATGGGCACATTGCACTGGCCTTTAACCAGCAGCCCAACCTGTCATCCCATGAGGATACAGACTTCAGGACTGTCTGGATGGTACAATTGTAAGAGATGAGAAATAAGGCCATCACAAGAAGAAGAACAGGACTGAAATGACAGGTACATAGGTCCTTGCCCCTCTGGACTTGTCACTTTTCTTTTTATGTACTAAAACAAATATCACACATCTCTCTTCTGTACTGGTGCACTGATGGATGTGCACTAAATGTTCTTCATTGAACATGAGTTCACAAAATAACCACCAGTAACAGAATGCAACATTTAATTACATGCTCTTCTCCTTCTCACTCAAGAGGGGTTATTGCCTTTTTTGAGCAATAAAGTAAACACAAATAAATTGAACTTTAAACAGATGTAGGACTTAATTTTTCTGGTTTTAGTTACAAAGCTCAAACCCATTGTTTAATTATGGAGCTGAACATTTCTCCCTCCAAATTGAATATCTACCATAGTATTTATGTAATGATATTAGTTAGCCTGTAGTATAGAGATTTTCTGAATCCATGAAGTGCTTTGTGCTCTGCAAAAAGGAGTCCCATAAGATGTATACTTTATTATGGGCTAAAGCAGAGTTACTGTGCAGTTGTTGGACCAAAGAACAGTGTAACACTTTCATTTCCAGTCGAACTGAGTCTTCATGACTTTTTATCCAACAAAACCATTAAGGATGAAACATAATTTTAGCCCTTCTGCCTGTGCACCTGTTAAAGTAAAACAACCGTAGCCTCTTCTGAAACCCATTATCAGACTGCTAAAGAATGCTTAAGAAAATCCATGAGAGAAAAAGGTCAAATGGGCGATCGGAAAATTAAGCGAACCTTAGGCTTCTTGGAATTACAAAAATAATAGTGTCCACTGTATAGCGATAATTATCCAAAAATTAAACGGACGGTTGCTGTCACCCTCACACTGACTGCCATTCCTTTAAGTAGTCAGGCTAACACTACACTAAAAGTAATTTATTTTGCCACAGGTGGTGCATAATACTATATTGATTAATATTTAATAATATGAATCAAAAGTTCTCTTTGGTCCTCAATAAATTGTTTCATTAAAGTGAAATTAATCAATTTAATTAAAGTTAATATAGAGCTATGGATTCAATCATTAACCCATCCAAAGGTTATGTCAAGGATTCACTATCTGTACTTACTTAATGATCAGCGTACATAATAAATGTCTTTCATGATTCATATAAGAGAGGTGTATTTTAAATTGTTACGTACTATATTGAATTACAAGAATAATAATGCAGTCAGACATTTGGGGCCCATATCATGTACTCAAACAAACACCAGGTCAGTTTTTTTTTCAAGAAGCACCAAGAAAGACAGCTGGAATTTCCCCAATGTGTGAAAGAAAAATACCCACTGATTCTGATTAGGATTCTTGGTACAATAGTGTGAAGCTGTCCTTATAGCTGATATCTGATAAAGCCTACCGATCAGGTAGTCCAAGTAACAAAAATCTTGAAATGGGAAATTTACCTCCTGAATGCTTACCTTTTGTGGTATCGGTATGTGCCATTACATACCGAGCACTTGACCGTCATTTCAGTCTGGTCAGTTAGCGTGATGATGCTAGAAATTTGTTAACACCTGTGTGCCACTGTCTTGGCTGTGATCAAACTACTATTTGTTAATTTACAATGCATTTTCCAAGAAAATGATGAAGATTTTTGTCACCAATTCCCAGTGTGAAGCTCAGCTATTGTCACTGCCAGCCCCTCAGTAAGCCTTGGCAAAGTACAAACTGCCATTTGTCTCCTCTAACACAAGTGAAGTTGCCAGCTACTGCTTTTCATTTGACAGTGTGGTGTTTCGGTGGACGGCTTCACACCAGTTACTTCTATTTTGCTATGACAACCAGCACAGTTTATACAGTCTTTTCTGAAAATATTATCCTTCCCCTAATTTTAGGGAAGGCAGCAGAAACATCTCAGGCTTCAACTCAGAAAAATCTAGGCCAGCATTAAAGGGAAATTGTGGGTTGTTCACCTAGGATAGTACTGTGCATACTCATGGTTAACCGGTAAGAGAAGCTAAAATCTGAGGTAGAGTGATATCCTCAGATTGTTGTATATTGTTCACCTGTAGCAAACATGGCAATTGTAAGTTATGTAATTCCAAATTCCATTTATTTTATAGCAAAAATTGTTATACATATTAATTAATGGTTTTGTTTTAGTTACATTTATACTATGTTTAAATGAAGAAAAAGAATAGGCTAAAGGTGTTTGATTTAAGCAGAAATATGAGTAAATGAATAGTTAATTAAAATTATGTATAAAATATAACTGTCAAGCAAAGACTCACGGCCTTGGCTAACCAATGAAGAGGTATACCAGAGAGAGAAGCCTGAAGAATAAAGCAGCTTTTCTCCACTAAACCGTCCAAGGTGTACTCTCAGAGGCAGGGGAACAATATGGGAACAAACCCACCAAAGCTAGAGGCAGAGCAGTACTGGAAGAGCGTATGGAAGAATGCGACACCTAACAATACTCAGTGGCTAGTGGAACTAAGAGCAGACCACAGCAACCTCCCTGAACAGGATTCAGCAACCATCACAGTGGAATTGAAAGGAATTGGCAGGGATACCAGCTACCAATAGATAGAACTATAACTATACTCATGACTATAAGCTCTGTACTATAACCTGTGTACTGCCTGAATTGACTACAAGGAAGTCTATGACTTGGTGTCCCACACATGGATCCTGGAATGCCTAGAACTGTACCGGATGAACAGGACTCTGGGAGCTTTCATGGGGATGTGACAAACAATACAAGAGGCCAGCTTCAAGCCAATAGTATGAGTTCCCATCATGTGCAGGATTTACCAATCCTCACTACTGTTCTGCATAGCACTGAACAAGAGCATTAATAAGGCTGGCTATGGGTACAGACTACAAAATGCAGCAAACATCAGCAATCCCCCCTACATTTATGTCATCAAGTTATATGCCAGGGTTGAAGTAGACATCAATTCATTGAGCCGCATGATTAGGATCTATAGCAAAGACAGTGGAATTTCATTCAGACTAGAAAAGTGTAGTCAGAAGCAGGGCATGTGGCAGACAGAAAGTGGACCCAGATCCAGGACTTGGAGTCACAGCTTTATATGCTAGATACAGGCAGAAATAACTAAACATAAGGCCGAGCACACTAACTGAAAAACGAAACGCTGACTGACCAACGGGAGACCACACAACATGAGGGAGAAAACAGACTGATAGAAGCTGCACACACAATGAGGAAGAATGCGACAAAGAACAGAGGGAGACATGGACAATATTTGCATAGGAGGGAATCAGGGCAAAGTGAACACACCTGGAAAGACAGCTGAACAGAATCTGACTGACAAGACAGTGGAAGCAATACTGAAGCTAACGCACACGAGTGAATAAAAATAAAACAGGAAGTGACTATCACGGAGACTAACACATCTATCTTTCTATCTATCTATCTATACACACACACACAAAGCATACTGCTCCATCATATATATCTAAAAAATTCTTACAATTTCTTCATTGACAAAAAAATCACTTGGATGTTACCACCCTTTTTATGTGTCAGTCATCATGCATGATTTTCATTAAATATCACAACATTCTTATTAATAAAGCTAAGGAATGTACAAATCACACCCCAACTGTGATAAATCTTTTTCTTGAAAAGAAGAAAAACACTGAAATAATTTGTTTTTCCTTGCCACTTATTCAAATAGATTGCAGTGGCAGTGAAGACAGGCCCCTCTGAAATTAGGTGACAGACACGTCAAGGCCAAAACTATCTGTTATTTTTGTTTAATTCCTTGAAAATAAACACACTAACATGCTTAGATCACAAGAGTATTTGAAAGAGTGGAGTGAAGCCATTATCACATCCAGGAGGCCTTGTTTTGTACATTAAAGAGTTAGTGGATGTCTCTCCCAATACAGAGAAGCTCAAGTTAAAGAACTCCAATTTTTCCTCTTAGAAAACAGCAACAACACCAAATCGAGATGTGGAGGGAAGAACTAATCAGTCAACTCCCAGGCACCTGTCCAGCCTCAGCTTAATTGAGATGGGTTTCAATGACAGAGTATTACGTTACCGTGACATCCTTTGCGTGGTGGTAATTGTGTTGTTTGCCATATGAACAGAAACCTAGTCACGTAATTGTGACCACAGTCATTCTCCCCAGCACCATAACAGTACACTGACCCATGATGCATTATCACATTAATGCCATTGGTCATGTCTGTGCAAATCAATCTAATCAGAGACTGGTGGTCTGGGGCAAAGGGAAACCTGCAGCAGGTTTAACCATATTAGTTATGTCTACCTTTTAAAGTTTAATGGTCATGAAAGCTATTATATGCTCCTATGATTCTTTTGGTCTGCTGTTATTGTGTACATGTGTCAGCCAGTGATGCCCTGCAGCCAACAGTTCTAAGGAAACATATTAAGGAAACATTCAGTGCTTTTCTACAGTTCAGTTTTTGCCATCACAAAACATGCAGCACAGTTAATAGATCTTATTCAAATAATACTGTTGCTTTAGTTTTGTTAGAATACGATGGTTGCTGCTAGATAATAATGCTAGCAGCAGCTGTTTATTGATGCAGCAGTCACAATTACTGCAGTTTTCTTATTTCATATACAAACATATTTGCATTCATTTGACATAAAATGGTCTTTCTAGACTCATGTAAAGTCAAATTTCAGCAACACCAATATGTTTTTTTTTTCTTCTTTGACATCAACTCAAACTTCTCTCCAAACCCATATTATTTCTGAGCAAAATCATATAACAGAGTGTGAAATTACCCAGAGGCCCTTACTGTCTGCATTCTGGGACTGAGCAGGCATTTGAGGGCACTGGTGCATTCTGAATGGCTGCATGCTGGGCCTGTGCCATCTCTGAGGATTACATGAATTAGAATAAGGTTTGCTGAAGATATCCGGCACATTGAAGAAATTTCACACAATAAGTGTTTCTGCTCAGTGGGTGCATTTCGGTCCTGAGTGAATGTACAAGCAAAACAGTCAAATGGAAAACAAAAGAGAGATTAAACAACATCCAACATCTAAAGTGACTCTAGAGGTTACACTGTATGTACAGTTATTTTTATGATTTAATATAAGGCAGTAAGTCCCTCTAAACCCTCTAAGCTAAACTTGGTACTCACTTCACAGGTCAGATATTAAATGTTTTAAAAATGAAGAACAACATTTTATTTCTTGGTTTGAATTTTTCTGGATAAATATCAACACTTATAATTCAGAGTTTTGGTAATTAGTAAGGTAAATATGTACCTATTTGTGTACTTGTTTGTCAGAGTAGCTGCTATTGCCTGTAGCTCACTCTGTATCCCATATCACAGATCTAGTGTTACACATGTGATAATTATAGTGACGATTCTCTCTGACCAATCGGTGGTATGCAGCGTCAGCTGAGCTTGCTTTGAAACCTGACTAAGGTGCAATGTAGCAAGATACACTCAGCAGCCATACTGTAAGGTACAATTATCCAATGGCTTATTAACGCAAATATCTATCTATATCAGCCAAACACATGGGAGCAACTCAAGATGCAACTTAGAGACAGACAGGACAACCTGCTAAAATTCAAACCAAGCATTAGAATGGGGAAGAAAGGTGATTTAAGCGACTTTGAATGTTGCATGGCTGTCTGTATGGTTTACAGAGGATGACCTGAAACAGAGAACATATCCTGTGAGCGGCAATTCTCTGGGCAAAAATTTCTTGTTCATACCAGAGGTCAGAGGTGCTAGACTGATGAGTTCATAGGAAGAGAACAATCATTTTTAAAAAACAAACAAACACAAAACAAGGCACATGGTAGCAGATGCAGCAGTAGACCACGCCAGGTGCCACTCCTGTCATCCTGGCAGCAAAGAACAGGAAACTAAGGTTACAGTTTTAAAAGTTTCATTCAAAATTGTCAGGCTAAGGAGCTTTGATTTCTGCTGCAACATTTGGTAGACAGGGTGGGTCAGAATTTGGTATAAACAAGATAAAAACGTGGATCCATCCTACCTTCTATTGGTGTTTTTTGGCTGGTGTCAGTAGTTTAATGGTGTTGAGGGATATTTTCTTGGCACACTTGGGGCCCTTTAGTACCAATCAGGATAGTTTAAAGGCTACAGCCTACCTGAGTATTGTTGATGAGCATGTCCATCCCTTTATGACCAAAGAGTACCCATCTTCTGATTGCTTCTTCCAGCTGGATAAAGCATCATTTCACAGAGCTCAAATGATCTCAAAATGGTTTCTTTGATGTGGCAGTAAGTTCACTGTACTTAAATAGTGAAAACAGTTAAGTCCAGTTGGAGATTTGTATCACGGATGTGCAGCCAACAAATCTGCACCAACTACATGATGTCAGATTCTTGTGAAAAAGGTAAAAGGGTAGCAGCAAGTGCTACCTAATGAAATGGCTGGTGAGTGTAAGTACCAGGTACTATCCACAATGAAAAAAAGAAAGTAGTATGAGTGTAGTCAAATCATTCCATTTAGTGGAAATTAGTATATTTCCACTAAATATTGTGGAAATATACTCTTGAATATTGTACTGTGCTTCAGACAATAAAAAACAAAACAAAAAACAGACAGAACAGACAGACAGGGAGCAGAAGGCTCGTAGGCTGATAAGGACTACCACTAGCATTGTGGCCAACCTAATTAGCCAAAAGGAAATTGGGCTCTAGTCCATATCAGTTAGCTCCAGTGAAGCCAATCTTCTAGGCACCCCTCAAGGTGAACAGCCATGGTAGTGGCTGTCTCTAACTGACAGCCAATTTATCAGAGTGGGTTCAAGTGAAATTTGGTGGCAAAGAATCCCCCTTTTCAGCTAGCCAGTTTGCCAGGAGGCTACTTTCTCTTGGTTACAGCCATTTGCAATTTCATTTCTTTATTCGAGCATCAGGATTGTTTATATTATACATATCACAGTAGAACGGTATTCTTGTAAAGCATTTACAACATCTGCATTGTCTGCACATGCAGGTAAGGTAATTTCTTTTTTTATCAGAAGCAGTTGGATTATTTCATGAAATGTTACAACACTACAAAGTAGCAAACAACCTAAGACCACATGAGGGAATAAACAAGCAGCAGGTGCTCAGGGCTGCTGGACAGTCTGTGCTTGATTCCTTTTATTATTCAATTTTGTTTGTTTTATATGCGTGTACATGTAACTGAAAGAATAAAAGAAATGCAAATTTTGCAAGGAAGACAAAAACCCGTGGGTCTTTTAAAAACAGTTCACTTCGAAAGGGAATTTATGCATTAAGCTCACAAATCATGACACAAGTGAATTGGACATCAGTAACTGAATCATGGGACTCTCTGAGCTTAAAGATACTGTGGAAAAGAGGAGGGTGTGGGTGTTGTTCTTCTTAAAAATGGAGTGCAAAGGGAGTGCAAAACTCAAAACTAAAGAAAAACAGTGAATCAATATGGCTTGATCAACAAGCCTTTCAACCCCCTGCAGACATAGCACAGTCATTTTGTGTCATGGGTGAGTAAATATTGCACTTTTTGTTTCATAAGGGCCAGAAAATGTGGTAGTGCTTTGTTCTTGGGTGCACCTCCAAGGTCCTGAACCAGCTGGGAGAGCACTTTCCCTTCCAGCTATTCAGTTAAATTTGGACTGTGGCAGAAGCATTGTGGAACAGCTGTAACTCAGTGCTTCTTGGCACACAAACCCTCAAGAAGTGCTTGTTAAACGAATTCATTTAAGGGAGCGGGACCAGCTTAAGATGCACAATAAGGATCAGTCCTTGTTTTCTAAACCCCACCAAACAGCTGAATATAAATGCTGCTTCCCCACTGGAAAATCCAATATGCTGGAAGCCACACAGGGCAATGCTGTATTCATGAACTGTGGAACATATATCATTTCAGGCATCAAAGTGTTGACATTTTCATATGCATCAGAATAGATTTTTTTTTCTTTTTTAGGTTTATGCAAGTCTAAAGATGTATTCAGATGCAGGTTGCAAAATGCGTAGTCAAAAATAATAAGTTATTAAGCTAGGAAGCGAGCTGAAACTGAAAGAGGAGGGAAGATCCTCTGCAAACATAGACAAAGTAATTGGATTGTGACAAGTGAGCTGTGATAATCCAGTGAATTTTGCAGGTGTTTTCATTTTTCCATGTTATTTCCCTGCAGCACAGTCTAATAGGAAGGACATTATTGCCGGCCATGGATGACCAGTTCATATTTCTATCAGCATACATTGCTAGAGTAAAGTTTATTATTCATTTACATTGAGTCTTTTGACTGAGGACAAATGTAATGGTCCTTGGGTTACAGTTAAGTGTTTTTGTTTACTTAATTTGAGTGCATTATGTACTTGATGTTTGTTAGGTTCTGGACTCTTCTTGTTTAGTGTTAGCCTTCTTGTGCGCATGTTGTGAATCCATCTCCTGGTTTCTTTCCTTTTTTACTTTGATAGGTTTTCTCTCGCATTTTGTTTGGGGGTTTTACTTCCTGTCAATAAATTTCAAATATATCCTGTTTCCAGTCCCCAGTTAGTGCTCAGTATATAATTAGTCCTATATTCCTGTTTGGCTTTGTCCAGTTTTCGTCCATCTTCCATGCTTCCTGTGATTTTCCATGTTCCTCATCTCTGTGTAGACTTGTTTTTACAGTTTGTGTCTTTTGGATTTGTTTGGCTCTTTTCAATCTTCTTGCTTTTTCAGTTATTTCAATTCAGTTTGTTCAGGGGTACTTTCAACAGGAATCAAACATGTAATGCTGGCATTGTTGTTATCCCTCCAGAAGCTTTTCTCTGACAGCTGCCAAATTCGTGCTGAGTTCATGTGCTCTGTAAAAATTCTAGTACACATGCAATAGCGTTTTGTAAGTATCCAGTAAGTATAATGAATATGTAACGGTAGGGCTGCATTCAGTCTTGTCTCTTCCAGGAGATAGAACCAGTATGACAACTCACTAAGGCTCTATTTGTTTCATTTGACATTGTCATGCTGTCAAAAGCATCTCATAGGGATCATATGTTTGTTTTGTGTTTGTATTATAACACAGTGTAGTTCAAATTAAGTCTGTACAACACATACACAGTTGTAACTGAAAATCTCTACAGAATTTGTAAGTTTTTTTACTGATATTTTATCAGTCCAGGTTGTCTTATCTATAACATTTCCACCTCAGACTTCTTTAAATCCCTCATATTCCCAAGAAAAGTGTATTAGGTAAATGATTTCCACAGTAAACATCCTGTCTTCGATAAGATGTCCAAATAAAGGGTGTTTAGACTTAAGCCAAATATATGGTTGGCTTTAAGGTAGTTAAACCTTTACTTAAAAAGCCATCTCTAGACCCAGCTGTCTTAGCTAATTATAGGCCAATCTCCAACCTTCCTTTCATATCAAAAATTCTTGAAAGAGTCGTTGTCAAACAGCTAACAGATCACCTGCAGAGGAATGGCTTATTTGAAGAGTTTCAGTCAGGTTTCAGAGCTCATCACAGCACAGAAACAGCTTTAGTGAAGGTTACAAATGATCTTCTTATGGCCTCTGACAGTGGACTCATCTCTGTGCTTGTCCTGCTAGACCTTAGTGCAGCGTTCGATACTGTTGACCATAATATCCTATTAGAGCGATTAGAACATGCTGTAGGTATTACAGGTACTGCACTGCAGTGGTTTGTATCATATCTATCTAATAGACTCCAATTTGT
>VVHJ01056547.1:0-15763 GCA_015107715.1 Tylochromis polylepis | reverse complement strand
GGAGGAGCCAGGAATCAAACCACTTGCCTTGCAATTGGTAGATGAGCCACAGCCACCCTAAACTTATAGTTAATTTGTGTTTGTGAGTATTCTGCCTTGTGCATGCTCTGCACAGTTCTTGCTAAACGTTATTTCCAGTTGTGAAAATGCCTCTGGTGCACAGACTCTCCTGATGTGTGTGAGATGTGAGAAAAGGGAAACTTTGGAGAACTCCCAGACTTTATTCTGTAGACATTTTCCAGAGTTTGTGTACAAACTCTGTAAAGCTTCAGTCTTATTAAACCTAAACTTCAGAAAATCTGTGCTTGCTTATAGTATTTGAGACTTTTGTTAGTGGTGGTATTGCTGCTGTTAGTGATGTTTGCACGGTGAGCATTTTGCATTCTGTTTTGTTCTACAGATTTTTCCATTCATCTTCCATTTTTGGGAATTCTGCAGTGTCACTGTCCTCCTTTCCAGTGCAGACTTCATATCCTCTGGGAATAGGCAGATATAGCTAAAATGCTAAGCTCAGGGGTTTGGGTTGCAGGTCATTTCCCAGTGGGATCAGCCAGCTCCTGCAGAGGGCTTGTGATAAGAGTGGGTATTGGAAGCTATGTAAACCTTGTTAAGCTGCCCTCCCCCTGTGTGAAGGGGGGTAATCCTAAACACCTGGGCTAGTTAACTGGGATTTGGCTGGATTAGGGGCTCCATGAAGGCCAAACTGATCTTCCTTCTGGTTAAATCCATTTCCATTCTTATCTTTCGCTTTCTCTTCTTTGTAATTCAACCTCTGTTTGGTTGGACAACAGTTAATGGTTTTCTACAGAGCAATTTTATCAATACCAAAAATCAGTTATTCATGCCTGAGCAACAAATAAGTGTAAATAGATTTGGTTAAACTGGGCTTGGAAAGACTTCTTTGATTTAAGTAAATCTGAAAAGTTGCTTTTTAGCTCAGTAAAGGCTGCTGGTCAACGCTAGGTGTTTGTGCTGTCTACTGAGTTAATGATCCCTGATTTCTTCTTAGTATCATTCTGTCAATGACATTAATGGTTTTAATGGGACCTATTGTGCTTTTTCTTCTACTGTCAAAACAGTAAATGTTCGAAATAAATAATGAGGTCAGCATTATATGTATATAATCCCAAGGAAACAAAACAGTCCTTAGTCTGCTCTCTCAGTTTCTTACAGTTTTTTTTTTTTCTACTCTTGGATCTGAATGATGCCAGCAAGAGCATATATTCTAAATGCAGTCATGTCAGACACAATGGCTCTGCCTGTGAATGCAGTGTTTGGAAGTGGCAACCAATCAGAAGAAAGTTTGCTTAAAGGGAGATGAGCTAACTTGGCTTGCTTCAGACAGTGAATGAACATGCACTTAGGCTCAGCATAAGATGAATAAGAATTATTTGAGCTGTAAGTCAGCAACACTACTGTAGAATAGTCCAAGAAGTAAAACATGCAGCTGTAAATGGGCAAAATGGGTCCCCTGTAAGTACAAATGTTTTAACAAGTATTGGATGGATTACAATTAAATTTGGTAAATAATTAAGAATTGCAGAAACACTGATTTCATGGCACCTCCATCAAAATTTGAATTTTTCCAGTATCTTTCTAAAAGCAATGACATGCCCAAAAGCCTCAGTTCCACTTCTCTTTAGTACTAATTCACAAATGTTTACATGCTTATACATAAACATACCTGCTTATAATCTGCATATGTGCACTGTCTTAGCATGCTGATGTGTACTTGCTCTCATGGGCTCAGACTTTATGTACGTGCAGCCTCACAGAGCTGCTTTCTTGGCTATCTGGACATTCGTGGTTCAGTGGCCAGTGCATCCCACTTGTTTTCAGGCTCTGAGACGAAGTGTTCATTTAAAGGTCACTTGAAGCACAAATAATGGTTATTTACCTACCACATTGTTAAAAGTTTTTTAATTTTTTTAAGCTTGGTTTATGTTCATTTTAATTGTTCGTGTCTCTGAGTGTGGCCCAGAAATTCAGAAATTGGGGATGTTTTTGTGTGGTATAAATGCAGTGCTATCACCAAGAATGTTTTAGCTTCACCATATAATTGCTCTCTTTTTGTTTTGTTTTTTTCTAGATGTGGACGAATGTGCAGAGGCACTTGATAACTGCAGCATTGACGCTATCTGCCAGAACACCCTGAAGTCATACAAATGTATCTGCAAGTCAGGCTATAAAGGGGATGGCAAACATTGTGAAGGTAAAAGTCTCACTGCATTAATATGCTTTTTTTTTCACCTGGGATTTGGTGCTTGGGGAGGATTTGTACAATACACTGAAGTAAAAGTTATGTTTCCAATGTTAATTTGCTTTACATCTCTGAATGCAAGTCCCTGAGGCAGTGACAGGTGTGATAAGAGCGTATGTCTCAGTTAATATAACTCATTAGCTTTAAGACTTCCCTGAAAATGGAGGCAAGACAAGGGAGAGGCCTGCAAATGGAGGGAAGGTGAAAGCCAGGTGCAGAGTGCTCCTTTGTGACAAGATGAAATGAAGCAGTAAATTTCCTACACATGTTAGAGGAGAAAATTAAGATAGCGGCTGAAACGGCAGTCGGAAGCTCTGCCAAGCCGTCAGGGATATTTCCACAGCCGGAGGCAGGCCTTGTAGACCGTCAGACACAAGTCTGTTTTTCTAGCCCTTTTCAATGGGCCCAAAGCCTCCGGATCATTATATCCCACAATTTTTATTACTATTATTACAGAACCGTATTTCAAAGTGCCATTTTTTTTCCTCTTACTGTTATTATTCTTTCATTTACTTGACCAAGTGCTTTTCATGGCTTTCTGTCTGTAGGTCATAAAAGTTTGCTTTTATTGAATTTATTGTAAAATATGTGCAAGGTTGGGTTTCCATTGAACTGAATGTTAGCTGGCGGCTCCTCAAGGTTGATAATACTTGTAAAACAAAATTCAAAAGCAGGAGTACAGTGAATTGTAGCGCGGCCTCTCCAGTACTTCTTTGCTGACTGTTGAATGTCATAGTAATTTTTGAGTGCAGCACCAAGTTAGCACCTGCTTGTGTTAACAAGGGCAGCAGAAGGCATAAAGACAAGAAAAAGAAAGTATTTTTGATGTTTATGTAGTGATCAAAAATGCACACGGTGAGTGCCGAGGCCTCGATCCTACTCATAGAAACTTCCAGTCAAAAGATCATGCAGGGACGAGTACAGAATAAACGGGACAAGAGGTCAATATCAGCCATATATCATACAGTTTTTGTTTTTTTAAAATTGTTAGTCATGAAATTAGTTTATCACAATAAAAGGCCACTAATAACCCACAATGTACCTTTAATGGTGCAACCTGCCAGCAATGTAACGATCACCTGACAACTTGCTCACCAGCAGGTTTTTAACAAATCTACCACAAATAAATACGAACCTACAGGGACACTTTTTACATGCCCAAGTGTTTCCCCAAGGAGTCAGTAGTCCAGCCCCTTGGAACTGTTGGTCTACCTGCCTTGCACAAAAGGATGAGATAAATGGTAAAGTGGAAAACTGCACCCAGGACAGAAACAACTTCAGTTCTTTCCAAGCATCTGCCAAGAAAGCATGCTAATGCTAAGCTAGCCAAGAACCCGGAGTGAAAGCCGAGTGAATGCTGACCCCAGCAGCCAGACCCTTAACTTCAACAGGTAACAAGCAGATGAGCAGTCAGGCTGCAGCCTCCCTTTCTATCCGTTCGCCTTGCTATAGCAGAATCACTGTTTTTATGCTGGTTTTCATCTTTGCTTTGTGTGGTCAGCTTTGTATTCTACTAAGAGAAAGATCTTACAGATGTGTTTCCTCATTAGGGATTTATATTGGTGTGTGGGGTCGTAGAATCAGGTTTATATTGTTAAATGGTGATTATGAGACTGTGTGTTTCAGCTGTTTTACAGAGTAACATGAAACCAGTGTAACAAGAAGTATAAGGAATTACTTTTTCCCGGGCGACTGTGGCTCAGGTGGTAGAGTGGGTTGTCTTCCAATTGGAAGGTTGGCGCATTGATGACATTGACTCCTTCAGTGTGCATGCCAAAGTATCCTTGGGCAAGATACTGAGCCCCTGAGTTGCTCACGATGCATTGATCGGACTGCGAGTGTGTGAGCGAATGTTAGAAAGGCATAGATAAAAATGGTGTGTGCGTGTGAGTGATTGGTGGTCTGAGGCTTGCAGTTGAAAGAGCTTTACTGTGTAGGAAGGTGCTTAACTGAGTTATAATTATAGAGCTCCATCACCAGTTCCTCTGATAATGTCTCTGATTGGAATAGGTGGTGCTCAATTGATCCACTATGGGCATGAAAGAGTCAAATCCCTTTTATGTGAATGCCTGCAGAATGCTTGAGGGAAAATGCTTGGGTTAATGAAGAAAGTCGATAACCAACATGATACCCGTTCTATCTGACTGAAGGTTTTGGGTTGTGTTTTTTTTTGTTTTGTTTTTTTAAGCCATCAAACACAAAGAGAGCCCGATTGTGTTGAACTTGGTTTGTAGTATATCCCAATGGTTGTTGGTTGGTTTAAAATCCTATCAGCGACCTTTCAATTAAAAAAAGAAAAATGCAGCTTTATGGAAAGTTTAAAGGTCATTCCAGTTAACTTTAAATTTATGTCATTTTTAACTTTATTAGGACGGAGTTTGTTTTTACCACCGGATCAGAGTCTAAAGAAAGCTTATTCATATTGGGGGGAATTTTAGGGCTTTGGCTGATTGGTACTCATAGCACTTTATCTTAAAGAAATTGAACTCAACAAAAGCTCTGAAAACCTGTGCTTCCTTCTCATCTAACATTTTGGACTTTATGAAAGACTTTGCAGCTAAATTCCATATCTTTTCCAGTGTTGATTTAATTTAAATCACCATCACTATCAGCTTGACTTGAACACCCCTGTGGCTGTAGTGTTGCTTGTTGCTCTCTTCACATTCTGGTGTGTAGGTGTGTTTTTCAAACTTCGGGTGGTGGTTTACATTTCACTTTAGCTTCTTTACAAAAATACAATTATTTACTATTATTTTTGAGTTAAACCAAAGTCAAACTTAAACGATAATAATAACTTTTTTTTTAATGTCCAATAACATGCAGTAAATAGAAAAATAAGCTAATCAAATCGATATTTTGCGTGATCAGTTTTTGCTTTAGAACAGCACAGCTGGGAGCTTCTGTAGTTTGGAGTCAGAGATCGTTAAGTTCTTCTTGTTACAGGGACTTTTTTTTTTCCCCCCCCAAGTATTGTGGAGAAACCGCCACAATTCCTCTGTGGATTTAAGCTGTCTGAGTCTCTCTTCTGTCTCCATGTAATCCCTATGTGGGAATCGCACCATCTGTCGCAGAACTCCATGTTCTTCTTGTCACTGAAGATGATTCTTTTGGGGGTCGCCAATAAACTGATATTAGTCAGATACCTACCTATTACTCTTGCATAATAAAGGCTCTCACAGCACTGTGTAAACTTTCAGATCTTTTAGATATCAATGGGCAAAACTTTGGCGCTGACATGGTCAGACATGCCCAGCGTTAAATAAAAACTAGTTAGTGGAGGAGAGCCAGTGTTGTATTAACATGTGGTGGGTGTTTCTAGCTCAGAACAGAGTGAAAAAGTGATGGGTGATTGTGTGCTGCGATCGGAGAATGACGGAGACGTGTGGAAAGCGAATAAGCAGAGAGCAGGAGAGTCTCTTTGTTTTAGTTCCATCCCTCTGCTGTCAAGTCCAATTAAGCCCTGAGAGAGACGGTCTGAAGCATGAGCTGAACAACCAGAATCATTGGCCCTAAATGGGCCAGTAAGTGCGAAATGGAAGTACTCTGTGTTCTCATCCACCTTGTCTGGGTCTCCTCAGTATGGGCCCCTCAGCCATCATCATAACCATAAAAGACAACTACACTTAAGCTGTCATTGCAGTCTGCAGTCTCTTCATCTTTCTGCCTCTACTGTCTCATTTTTGTGTCACATTTCTTCAGTTTTAGTTACTTTAACTGAAGCTGGGTGGCTCTTATTAGTCATAAAATCAATATTAGCTACTTATTATTATTATTATTTATTTTGTATTGACTGCCAGTCGGTCACAAATCAATGTCTTGTCTGATTTCATGAAGATCTCTTCCTAGTGACAATCCAGTTTAACTTGCTCTGATAACTTAATCATTAGGTATGTGTTTTGTATTAATAGCTACATATTTTGTTGCTGACTTAATACTTTAGGTCATGGTTGAAAGGTTTTTAGTGCCTTGGACTGAACAAAAATGGTTTCTGATGCTTTAACATGTTGCCAGAAATAACATTCCATGAGTAAGAATCAATGTCTTGGCAACTGGAAACTGGCAAATTTTAGGATACTTTGTCATAAAAGCTTAGGCTGTTGGGTTTTAATAAAAGGAAAAATATTAGCAGACTGTGGCATATTCCCAAGTTATGTCAGGAGCAGGTGAATCATCCAATTACCACAGCTGATGTCTCTTCTATGTTTAGCTTAAAAGTGCACTTATGAAAGCAGAGGTGGAACAAAACCAGATGATTTGGGCCCTCTAAAAGTTGACCTGATTGCCTAAATGTGCATGTGTTTATTTTAAGGGAATAATTCATCATTTTTTGAATATACTTTGTCTAATCTGTTCCCCAAAATGATAAAAAAAATAAAATAAAAATAAATGAAATAATAAAATAAACAAATAAAGGTTATACACGGGATTGGTTTTTATTGGACTTTATATATTGCGCTTATTAGAGCTTTATTGTAACGAGTGAGGTTGCTACCAGGAAGTCCTTGCTCCAGCAGTAGGTGTGGACATTATTCTCTGTAAACCATTTCATGGAGGTTACAGGTTTAGAAAAATGGTGTGGATTTTATTAATTTGGATCCAGCTTGACCAGAAGTTTCCAAATTTCCAGGCTGTACGCTTAGCTCACCATTCCCTGGCTGTATGTTCATAGTGAATGTGCAAATATTAAAGTGATGTCACTCTTCTGATCTAGCCCTCAGCAAAAGAAGACATTTTCATAGTTCTGAAATGTTGAAATGTTTCTTTAGTCATGCTCATACTTTGAAAATCAACTGGTTTGTTATAGCTACATTTCTGAAGTACATGTGCTGACGTTCATGTTGTCATCTTTCTGCAGATGTCGATGAGTGTGCAACTGAATACAATGGCGGCTGTGTCCACGAGTGCATCAACATCCCGGGAAATTACAGGTGCACGTGCTATGATGGCTTTCGCTTGGCGCATGATGGGCACAATTGTCTTGGTGAGTGTATATGTGTGAGGATTTGAAGCGACTGTGTGTTGTTGTGTTTTGTTTTTTCTCCTACGTGTCACACAATCATGTGGTTAAACACTGCTTCCATAAGGGGCTTTTGTCAGAAGAACTTGTATATAATTAACTACATGTGTCAAATTTCAAACTAACCATAATTTAACCCATGTAGCTGCATAGATCCTTCACTCTGAATGCCTAATGTCCCAGTATGGATGTATGTCTGTCTCAAGGCCAAACTAGGCTCTTATTAGACAGCTGCTTAAGATATTTTTGCCATTCCCTTGTTCACATAGCAGGTAGTTCCACGTATACTTTCACAAAAGGAACATGGAGACCTTATTTATAATATCTCTGATGAAAAGGAGAAAATTTATGAAAAGTTTGACCCTGAGCTGTGGGCTCTGAGTGAGCCGTCAGCCGACGTGTTTTCCCATGGTTTCATATTTCACCAAAGTGCCATTCATGTTGGCCTCACTGAGGATGTATTACACTTAAAAGGTTATAAAATAAAGGAAAATATAGTTTTCTACCTGCTGCTGGAGCTGCTAAACATAGACATCATACACCCACCTCCATTCCCTCTTTTCCTCTCGCTCCTTTTACCCCATCCACTCATCCTTCACTCCTTTTGTTTTGGTTTGAAATCCCAAAGTGAGACCTTGCTGCTCCTAAGAAATCATCTCCATCTTGGTTACAGCCTCAGCATGATTGCATTTCACTTGATGCTGAAAGCCAGCTAGTCCTGTGAGCTGCTGTGGGTTTGTTAGACGTGACTTGCTACAGTGGAATTGACATTCAGGTGAAGTGATGACAGAAAAACTTATCAGCACTTAACGATTTGCTGCGAAAGAGACTCTACATGCGGGCACAAAAGGCATCATGTTCAAATCAGCCCCACATTTACTTGACAAACTGCATGTAATGCTGGGATTAAGCTACACTGGAATGGAAAACACTCCCATCTTTAGATCGATAATTAACCTGTCCTGACTTGACGATGCCCTCCCCTTTCCTTCAGTCTTACTGTCTCTCTTTCTCTCTCGCGCTCTCTCTTTATCACCCATGCGCTTGTATTTACCATATAAAGCCGGGTTATTTTCCAAACCATTTAGTAATGGCATTCAGTTGTGCGTGGATCATTTGGTGTGCCTTGCGTGCAGGTGTGTAATTGCGATACACTGTTTGTGTGGCTGCTGCTGGCGTTCAAACAGAGTTGCATCCATCGATCCCTTTGATATAATTTGTCATAGTGAAACACACATGATCAAACACAGAGAAAGCTTTCAAGTTTCTTTTTTTCATTATTCTGTTGCTTTATTCTGCTGCCATGTTTTATTTTTATTTTTTCTTGCAAGTGACCCGTTTGTTAGTGGGCAGAGACTTCTTTGAAAAGCTTGAGATTTGTATCAGAAATTCTCTTGCATTTCTGTGAACGATCTATCAATTATTCAATGAATAAATATATTTTTTTGATCTCAACATAGCAAAGAGGGTTTGAAGACAGACTGAATTGTGTATATGCAGCTGTCAACTGAAAATCTCAGCTCTTGTCTTTAGACCTTAAAGTACTCTAAAGACTGCTTTTTCTGGAGAATTTAATTCATTCTAATACCCGTGCTCTGCTCTGCTAAGGGAATAATCCTCAGCACAAACAGAGAGAGGAGAGGAAGAGGAATAGCGGAGGTTTCATCTTAAGGCCCTCGGCTTCCTCTTCCAGGTTTAAGCTCCTTTTTTGGCCCCTGAGAAAAGATTAGTCCCCTTGGCCCAGGAATGGAGAGCCTAAGCAGCTGGTTCCCAGACGAGGTCAGACCCTCAGAGCCCTTATAGACCAGATGTGCCTGAGGCCACAGAGGAGGAGACACTCACCTGATCCTCAAAAGTTCACAGTGAGTTTAGAGTCTGAGATCTTTAAGGTGCTCCCTTTGGATTTACCTCATGTTATTCCTCCACAAAGCTCCAGTGAGTTGATTTGATTTTTTTTTTTCTTTTCTTTTTCCCCCCATGGTTACAGTGCACTTTAAACTCCCACAGGAGCTTTCAGGTCTCAAAGGTTCTTCTGCAGTCAGTAGGCAAGGGTGTTTGTGTGTGTGTGAGTGTCACCTCAGGGACACCAGTTAGGCCTGCGCACATGCATCCCTGTCAGCGTCTTCTTTGTTTGCTCTCTGGCGCACGTGCCACAGAGCTCCTTGTAATTGGATGTGTTGGCAGCATAATGACATTGGGCGGTGGCAGAAGCCAGCGGAGCATGAAGCAGAACACTGCCTTGTGTGCCTCACTGGGGACGCTCTGGTTTCTGAGGTCTCCCTCGTCTGCCCTAACCCCACAAAGATGTCAGAAAGTCTGCAAGGTGGAAGCGACGCGATATCACAGCGTACTGCTCCTGTCTGTCCTGAGTGAGATGCCACTCACTGTATAATTTACCTCAGAGGGAGCTATTGTACCTTCTCAAAAATTACAGAGCGAAGAAGTGAAGCATATAAGAACTCGATTACATCTTTTATAACTGTCACGGCTATTATCTCACAGAGGTGAGGGAGGGGTGCTTTTTAATCACTGCACCTCTTTCATGGCAAGGCTGTAAAGGATTTCTTGAGTCTGAGGAAAAACAGAGGAATCGGTGTCAATTTAATCCAAAACACACATCCTCTTTACAATGAAAACCAGATGCAGGACGGCTATTAGTTCCCCACTGTAGCACCAACGTCCCCACATTTATGACCTATGTGTTTTGGTTAAGGTCCTACAGAAACCAAAATGCACTCTTATCTTTGCTAGTTCATTAAACTCTCTCGAGAAGCGTAATGCCACGTGTGTCTGCATAAATACTCCCTTTCCTTAAAACCACAAATGATAACGTTTCACTTCTCTCCGGAGCTAATGGACACAAATAACGATATTTCTATTGCTCCCAAGAGTAGGCATGCCACAGTCACATGCATCCTGAGTGTGACTCACTGGTAGAAACAAAGACAGGCTTGAAATAGACATTACAGATGTTTGACAGGGCACCATCAAACTGCAAAGGATAAGCGTTTGTCATCGTATTATTTGCTTTTACTCATTATCCTGTTCTGTCAGTCCAGAACATGTTCATCCGTCTTTCTGTAGAATTGATTTTTTTTTTTCTTTTTTCCCCCAGCTCCACATACTCCCCACACACAGCTTACCATGCTATGTTCCTTTTGATTTTTATTGACCAACACTGATTTGATTTGTATTGATTTAGCAGAGCTCATTTCCCTGGGCAATCTATAGGGAAATGAATGCCTTTTACTTTAACCTTCCCCAAAGACGTAGCTTGAACTGTAACACAAAAGCAATGTCATTATAGCCTTGAAAAGAGCTTTTGAAGGACCCTTTTGAAGTAGCAACTGAGAAAAAGGTCATGTAATTTAACACTGTTTAGTGTTTTGCTAAAGGCTGTAATTGTGTAGCAACGTTGTTTTCTGCTGCTTACATAGATGACAGGAAGCTTTTTCCATCAAACAAAAGTGTCTGAGTCGTCTCCTGGCTGAACCATATCCCCAGACTTGTAATCCTTTGGGATCATACTGCAAGGAAAGCTAATGAAACAGGAGGTTTCAGACTGATGTGTTATTGACCAGGTTCTGATTGAAAAAGGTGGCCATCAAAGACCTTCACGCAGATTTGCATTGCAGCCTACTAAATGCTTTCCTTAAGTGCATTGGCCACTCTTCCAGTGCAGTGAAGATAACCTCCAAACCCCTGACACTGGTATAAAATACTTGACACTAGCTTGGGTTTACTACCACTTTTAACTCCTGAATGTGTAGTAATGAGTCACGGAAATGATTATCTGTTTAACCCCTCAGTCATGAAACCCGGGAGGCGTTCAGGACAGTATGGATACTTCTTGTGCTTAGCACTAACCCTCCTTGATTTCTTGCTGCAGATGCAAATATCCAGCTTTCTCCCTGGTGAGAAGTCACTTTGCTTTTGTTGTGACACAGACAGATAAGGGCTGGAACGAGAGAGTCTCTCCATAGCTCAGAGGAGCTGGAGTGATGAGCTAAAGGATAGATTTGAGATTGGTGAATTAGCTATCGCCCACTCTCGCTCTCTCCACTCTCAGGATTGTTCAGTCCCATCCACCATGAAATGAACAATTCCAGCTGAGCCCACTGGCAGGGCTCTGAGGGGAAACTCAAGCCTGTGATTGGTCTTAGGGACGTAAGCATGCAGCAGACTGGGAGCCATCAGACATCATGGCCGGGCCTGTTGTCTCCTTGGTATAGCAGTGTCCACCCAAACATTTATCCTGGGGTTTTCTTTTGAAAATACTTCCAGACTTGTTTTGGAGGAGCAGACGAATACCGTTAAGCATGATCTTAGCTCATAGATTTTCATTTAGGAAAGAGCTCTGCGGGTGATTGGATCTGAAATCTAAGTCTGTGCTTTGTTTACAGCAATGGTTACCTGGGAGACGGACGAAGTCAAAAAGGTTCTGAATTTAATCATTGCTTTATTAGCTTTGTTTATGTAATGGCATAAAAAAAAAAATCAAACCTTGCTGCTGATTTAAGAATGAAATGCTATAGTAAACAGAATTAATTCACGTTTGCTTAGCAGATGTGAATCAGTTAGCTGTATTGAAACAGTGCGTCGGGAAGACAGGAAGTGCTGGAACTAATAAATTGTTCAGCGCTATAAGCGTTTAAGGCTTCCACCCTGTCATGGTCAAACACATTTCTGGTGATTTAAGAGATTGTTTGCTCTGCAGATGAAAGATCAGGACTTCCTGCATTATATCAATTTAGAAAAACTCAGCTGACAGGTGCCAGAGTACTGCTGAATGTGTTTTAACACAAAGGCAGCTTCAGCATCTGCACCTTCAGTTTGTCCTCTCAGACTATGTTCAATACTGGCGTCATGGTCACCGCTAAGTCAAGTGGGTTTATAAATGCGCTGTGCCACTGAGGTCCAGAAGCAACATAGAAAAAGAGGAAATCCTGTAATCCTGTTTGAAATGAGAAGGGATCTTGTTTTAATTGAAGCTGGCTGTGGATGTGCCACTTCTTCCCCACTGATGCTTAGTCAAGCCAAGCTGATTTCTGTTCATCTATGAGAGCAGCAAGGTCTGCTCCTACAGCCCACCAGCTGTTGCTGCCCATCGCTGCACATGGCCCTGTTTTGCTGCCTTATTAAAAGAGTGCATGCCACCTCAACTCCTGTGACTGAATTGTGCAAAGAGGCCATTGTCTCTCCATTCATCTCCTTGTCTGTGGTCTGTCTAGACTACAGAGCCAGTTCGGTCTGATTCAGATAGAAGCCAAGGAGTGGGATGGATACATGGACAGCCTCACAGATGGCAGCATTTTTGTCATACTCCTCACTGGAATTTAAAAAAAAAAAAAAAAGTCTTTGTCAGCAATAATGTTCCAAAAGACACTGAACGTTTACAAAACGGAGAAGGAAAAACGTAGTTTAAAAAAAAAAAAAAAAGGGGCGGGGGTTCAGGGGTTTCTGTAAAGCAACCAACATGTTTACACGGCTTTAAAGCTCTGTGCAAGGCCAAATGTTATATATACAGGCAGAGCTATCTGAGAAACCAACGGACATGGCCTCCGCAAACACAACCAATCTCTTAATCTCTCTCAGTTTGAGCGCTCCTTTCTCCTTCGTCTCCTAAAGTGAAGGAGGGATGGAGCAGAGACATGTCTCATTTTTCAGAGGGGAGGCAGCCCTTTTAACTTGATTAAGACTTTTTTTTCCCCCCTGCCCTCTCTAGAGAATTTTTAAAAAATGTTTTAAGTCCAGATAACATGAGCACTTCGCCTGGCCATGCCAGAACCCCTTTCCGCTTAGAAATATTTGCTTTGGACACCAGCCTTGCCCAGCACACAACACAGGCAATTATGGGAGCTATTTAAACAGGAGAGATCTACTGACAGACGACGCCTCATTTGGAAGGATGAAGGAATCAGGAAATTAAACCTTCATTGATGCGCTGATGGTATGGAAGGAGAATTCCCTCGGGTCCTCGGAGACTGGTTGCATATCTTATGGGCATTTTGCGCATGCATCCAGGACTGTAACCTTTTATATGTCAGAATTTTTTGGTAGGGTT
Source organism: Tylochromis polylepis (assembly GCA_015107715.1). Lineage (NCBI taxonomy): Eukaryota > Metazoa > Chordata > Actinopteri > Cichliformes > Cichlidae > Tylochromis > Tylochromis polylepis. The sequence goes on along the minus strand of VVHJ01056547.1, from coordinate 2,422 downwards.
GTGTATGTGTGTGTGTGTGTGTCGAAGGCAGAGGGGAAAGGGAAGGAAACAGAAAGAGAGACTTTTGCATATGTTTGGACAAATTTCTCTGAGTTGTGAGGTTTTTTGTGGGGTTTTTTTTTTTTTTGGGTGCCTGCTAACAGTTTATCTGCAAAGGCGCAGCTGTAGGTTGCCGGCTGCTTTCGTCAGCTCAAAGGTCTTCTCTCTGTCGCTGCCACTTTCATGATGAAGAGATGAGACCATGAGGTCAACACCAAGCAGCCACACAGTTGAATGAAAGCCTCGCCAATCTTTTCATAAATTCTCCTTCTTTTACTCTTGAGTTTAAGCCTAAATGTGAACTTTCCTGTAAAGTTTTTTTCAGATAGCTATGCTTCACCTGGTTGCAGAGTAATGTTTTTACCATCAGTCTTAACTGGCGTGACACATTGGGGGTTTGTTGTTTTTGTTTTTTTTGTTTTTTTTTGTTTTGTTTTAGCGGAAAGAGACATTTTTGCTCATGGAATGTGAAGACAGGACAGCACACTTGGCAAGCTGACGAGGTTCATAAGTGCTACCTGCCACTGACCTACTTATAAACCCCAGAAGTTTCCATCTAGTCAGGTGCCACTTTGTGTTTTTGTACACCACTGAATCCAAGTCTGAGTTTCTGTGAGTGGAAATAGAAATTAAGTTTAACTTCTCTTTTTTCTTCTAACTCTTCCCGTACTGAGAATTCCCCAGAAAGGAAACTTAATCCAGAGGCCTTCTCAGACTGGACAAATAGACAGCAAATTAGTTTCGCATGACGGTTTATTAAAAAAAAGGCTTGTATATACAGCAGATTTTTAATGGATTGAGCAGAGGAATGGATAAGGTTCCAGCATGGTCAGTAGGAAGGGACCAAGACACCAAATCTCAGAGGGAAAGGAAGAATATGGGGTGTCATCTCTACAACTAAACCTCAGACACAAAAAGCTCTGCTGCACTCCAGGCAAAAATAAGCAGCAAAACATGACATACAAGCTCCGTAATTTCATTTGTGTCACTTTTCATTTGTTTCTTTTGTCAAGAAGAACAATGAGCCTGGATGGGAGTTGTATGCCATTCACAAAGAACAGATGGAAGGGTACAATTTATTGCCAATGAAAGTAAAGACTGCAACCCCTGCTTGTAGTCAGTTTCTCTTTCTTTTCGTGAAAAGAAAGAGAAACTGACACCTTTGTAAATGCTTCGCATTCATATACCCTTGTGGTGCAGCTCCTCCTCACCTCCCCCAAAGCAGAAAAAAACCAACAAAAAAACGGTCTCTACTCTTTCCATCTCTTCTTTTCCTCACCATCCTCCCCCCACCTCATTCCTCCCTTTCTCTGCATTCCTCCTGTCACGGGGCTGACAGACACTCGTCATCAGCAGGTACTCTGGCCCAGGTGGATCAGGTTTCCCAGTTGCCAAGGGATTGTGCTGCATGTGCATTTTTACGGCTTAGTGCTGCACAGTTGGGGGTTTTTAGTGCAACTCTGGTGTGGTGCCATGTCAGATAACCATTATGACAGATTCTAACTCCTCAGCTTAAGACAAACTCTTGTATGATATTTGCACTGAAATGATAACCTCAGTGGGTTTTTTTTTTTTTAATCTGCTGAATGAGAAGATGACGATGTTTGAAATTAAAAAATATTTCTAAATTAATTATTAGATCAAATGTATTATATGTTTTAAGCCCTGCTAGTGCTGCATCTTTAGAGATCATTAGAACTGGTACAATGTTCATGATCCATGTGTATCTCAATGTATTGCTTAACTTTTTTTCTTTCTCTACATTTGATTTTGAGGCGAATGAAATGTTGTGCTTGTTTTTGTCCTCCTCACCCTATCATCAGATGAAAATTGAGATTTGTCTAATACTTTGATAAGCACATACCTAAAAATGTTTATTCTAACACAGTAACCATCACCATTCTTACATTTTTATTGTTAACAATTTACTAAAAGCATTTCTGCGGTTCAGTTACAGTCACAGAAAGAGAGCTTCAAGTGTGGCAAGAGACACTAGTCGGATAATTAGTAAAGCTATATTTGTGATGGAGAATCGTTTTCCACTGAATGAATATTATGATGAGCCACAGCTAGTTATAGGGTATTACTTCAACCCCTGGAGATAAATGCAAATGTGGGACAGACAAGGCGCATGGCTGTAGGAAAAAAAAAAAAAAAAAAAAAAAAAAAAAAAAACAAAAAATAAAAATTTTTTTTTTTTTTGTCTGTCTTGAAGCACTCTTGTTAATTTTGTTTTGTGTCATCTGGCAGATGTGGATGAGTGCTCTGAAGGCAACGGCGGATGTCAGCAGATATGTGTCAACATGATGGGCAGCTATGAGTGCCGCTGCAGAGAGGGCTTTCTCCTGAGTGACAACCAGCATACCTGTATCCAAAGGCCAAA